>JABJVR010029024.1:19714-35458 GCA_025773905.1 Chitala chitala
AATTGTATAAAATTTAATGTTTTTTTATATATCTTTTTTACATTTTTTTTTTTTTATGTGTTAATGGTCGTGCTTTTTTATTTTTTTTTTTTTAAAAAAAAAAAAAAAAAAAAAAAAAAAAAACTGTACAAAATCGATACATGCTAACGTGCAATGACAAAAAAGGCGTTCCATTCCAAATGCCAGGAAAATATACAGAGTTTCTCAGCTCACCCCTAAAACCCAGTCACTAAACTGTACAAGCAGACAGGGTACTGTAAAAAGCTCACACCTAAAACCCAGTCACTAAACTGTACAAGCAGACAGGGTGCTGTAAAAAGCTCACACCTAAAACCCAGTCACTAAACTGTACAAGCAGAAAAGGTGCTGTAAAAAGCTCACACCTAAAACCTTGACACTAAACTGTACAAGCAGACAGGGTGCTGTATTAAGCTCATGCCTAAAACTCCACCCTGCCCCCATAATGATTGTCTGCGAAAGTGTACAGAGTTTTAGCAACCTATTGCTTGACGACTAAGCTGAAATTTACAATGCTTCGCAGAAACAACTGGCACATTGTTCTGGGGTGAGACGTGTGCTCCAGACGGACTTGTAGCAGACAACACAGCTGTTGACCTTCCCCGGAAGGCAATGATGCCTCTCAGTGCGTGGGAGATTACATCTGCCTATCCTGAACTTTGTCCTAACTCTGTGTCCTCACCCTCCCCCCAGAGAAAAATTATGCTTTAGCTCTACACACAAGACACTGCATAACTACGTCTTCCGTCTCCAATGGGGTGCAGCCTCGCAGAGCCATTTCTGTTTCTGCTACCAGCATGCACCAGCCACTTGCCCTTGTACTAAATATAGGTGAGAACACATTCCCAGCACCTCCACAGTCTAGAACTACACACAGTGCCTTAAACAGTCTGAAACACTTTCCATTTGACTACCAAAACAAATGTACATCAATGACTTCTAACAAGCTCTTTAATACACCATAATCCCCACCCAAAAAAAAAAAAAAACACCAAATTATAAGACTGTAATGCATGTGCTGGAGATTCCCTTTTTATCTGAGAGTAGAAAAACTGAGCGAACATTCATACAACATAAAAGGTCAGAAAACCTCATATATGTTGAAGCAGTAGCTTTTACTAGTTTATATATATTCCCTTACTTCACTCAATTATCGAACTAATAAAAGGGGAAAGCAAGGTTAACTAAGACCAATGAAAATGTTATGCATGCATGTGTGTTTTGGGAAGTAGAATGGGGGCAAAGATACACAAAAACAGAACTGTTCCACCAACAACAAAATTCAGGGAGGACAGATAGTTAGTTATAGTGTCACCACACTGAAATCATCAGTAAATAAGATTAGCCACTGCCTTGTAAAAGGCCCATTAATCAGGAAGGCCTAAAGGGCTGTACTACTATTGACTTGGCCAAGAAGACACCACTAAACGTTTCACAATAAAACAAGTCTGACAACTTTATTTTCTTTTGAGAACCTTTAATTAACATGTGCAAGTGAATGTGTCTATAATGGGCACCAGGGCAAAAAAAAAAAAAAAATTGTATAAAATAAGACTGCATGGCAGATGATTTATTTTTGTGCTTAAGGGGAAAGTATCTAGCGTCCTACGAGCATATGAAATATTCATGAAAATGAAATGTGCATTCGTGAAACTGTGTGCTGCAAGAATGCTAAAATTGTAGCGCATTATGTTGTTAACCCAAAAACTTGAAACCAGGCTTTTTGTGAGTGTTGGTGTCTAATTTAATGTTATTCAGCCAGAGATAAGTGCATCAGAAACCTCTCATGCTTTTTGACAAAGAAGGCATAACAGCTACTACGCTACTTAAAATGATAATTATAATCACAAAAATGTATAAAATCAGAGAAACACAATTCAGTTGTCATAAACATTCTCTGCAAGTACTGCATTGAGAGCTGCTGGCACTTCCAGGAAGGCACTTCCCACAAAAGGGTTTCGGCACAAAATGCATGTTTGCACATGTACAATCATGTTTCTGGTAATACAAAGGAATCACTAGGAGGTTGAAGTTCGACAGTCATTATTAAACACCACGTTATGAACAAAAACGTTTAATCATGTTATAAAATACTGTTTATAACGCATTTATTTTAATAATTTACTGATTAAAACCTGACCAGGGTCAATGGTTCAGGTGTTCTCCCGTTACTTGAAATACAGTATGGTCGTAATTCCGAGAAACGACATTCCCGACGTTTTTATTAATACATAAACAATATCCAAACAAAAAAACTAATACAAATATGTTGAATATTCTATTCTCTTTAATACGTAAACTTTGTCGACCGACAGGCTACTTACGAGTCGTGCCGATTGACATTACTCAGCTCACAATAATAACTTTATCTTTTTTCTTTGAATACGAAGAGAGTTGCCATGATATTACGCAATACTCACGGTTCTCCATGAGGGATTTGCAATCCCAGTTATCTTTCAGACCTCGGCACTGCGTCCACATACTTGCATAGTGGGACCGCGCGTTTTCATCTTCGACCCATCCAGAAGTGGCGGCTATAGCAATAATGTCAAATATAATGGCAAAAATCAACAGAAGGGGCAAGATCCACCTGCACCTCGGATACGCGATCCCGCAACGGAACATATTCGACACAGACAACGATCACGGATCGGCGTGAAATCTGGAGCAAAAACTCGCTTGTGTGCGAAGAAAACCAGTTGCAACTCTGCTATTATAGACCTACGCCCCGCCCGAGGTTGCAATCAAACGGAGAACCTGCAAGGAGAAGACCTGTCGGGCTGGGCATCTGGGGGATGGGCCAAAGGTGGTGCAGTCTGTCACCAATACAGCCCCTGCTCCACCAACCCAGTGCCTCCCATATCGAGTTTCAGGTTACGCACCCTTTCAACGCCACTTAGTGAATTATTAATGTTTTTTTCCTTCTTTTGTATAGAAAACGTTAAATTTAAACTGTAATGTATCTTGAACTTAAGAACTGATAAGTGAAGACATCTAACCGCACTTAAAGTGGTCCCCAGGTTGTTGAAAAAGTCGAATTTTTCAGACATTTTAAAACCTTGACCAACAGGCACACCTACATTGCTCCTTGTGTTGGTGTAAAAACCACGAAGCACGCGAGGTGTTCAGAGGGCTTTTCTTAAAAGTATCTTGGAGCAACAGCTGATATGCCGGAAAAAGCTCGCTGTGGTATCGCACACTGCAGTTACACACGGTTTTGAATTAACGAGAGCAAACGGTAATGAAATGATCGATGTATTTGCACTTTCGTTTCCGTCAAAATTTCAGGAATAATCTTTATGCGGAATAAAGTAGGCCCATAGCAATTTTGCGTGTAAACGGATCCGTTTCGCTAAACTTTTTGTTTCTCACAAGTATTCTAACCACAGCTGTTTTAAAATTACAAACATTTTTGCTTTTACTATAGCACCTATACATAGAAAAATGACACAAGTGTCGATACTTGTATCTATAATTTAGCTGTGTGTGTCTTTTGTGATGTAACTAGTACATATACATTACAGTTTAAACTTGTCTATCACATCTTCCTTAAAAATGAGATCTTTGGTAGGGTTATCAGACGTCCGGCAAAAGGAGGACATTTCCTCCGTCCAACAAGCATTGACCGAAAATGTTAAAATATCCGGCTTTTCTGCTTTTATCAATCACTTGGCTGTGTTGTTGGTTGTTATTGCACGCCATCGCCTCCATGTTTTAATAGTAAAGAGCAAATCTGAGGCTCGAGCCGCTCAACCGCACGACGCGTGTTCAGTGCGTTTATTAGTATGACCCTGTTTTAATAAATCAACACGGCCACACACACGTCGGCAGTTTTGTGTTCTGTTATTTGTTATACAAATATATATGTAAGCCTGTATACAAAGCTTTACAAAGGAGGACAAAGAACACAATTATATGTAATTGTGTCCTCCTTTTTGACCTTTCGGTGTACTCCTTTGGATATGTAGGTATCTTTGACCAGTTTTAATAAAACGTAGTTACGTTATCCAGTACTCTTCCACTTATAGCACCAGTCGGCCACTGTCTGCTTTGCTTCCAGTGCTGCTCATAATGAATATTTAATGGTTAATCAGAATCGTCTTTATTGCCAAGTATGTTGAACATACATGGAATTTGACTCGGGGTTAGTGGCTTTCAGTGTACCTTTTAAGTTTGAAACACAACGAACGGTCTATTTTTAACTATATTGTGGCGTCTTCCTGAGCTTGCCATTAGCCCTTGGAGACAGGTAAGTAGTGTCACAAGCACTCTTTATTGTTTGTCCTTGCAAGGACACATGGGTAGATGCACAAATGAGCAGTTACCCAAATCTCACACAATGGAAATGGGGGAGGGGTCTCCATTTGCACACACAAATACTGCCATGGTGGGTGAACTATTTACAAAGGTTGCAAGAAGATGCATAATCCCCCTCCCCGGACACACTCATTGGTCATGGCACTACAGAGCCTGCTCTCCAGTGTTCAACCGTCCTAGCGACCCACAAATCCACCATGCCGCTCTAGTCCATTACACAGTCCCACAGGTATGGAGGGAGATGCCAGTGCATATGGTGGGGCCTCCTCGGAGGCAAACAGTTCAGCTCTGTTGGAGGTGGCTCCGTTGTAGGCGAGTCAGCAGAGGTTGGAGGAGCCCTGGGATGGTACGGGCTAATGGTCTCGGTGAACCATCACCAAACGATCCCTCTGGCCTACACACACCCTGTATACCAGATCTAATAGCCTTCCAGCACCAATCATGGTTCTTGCCACAATCCCATGATTTTAGGGCACAGTCCCCTATGACTGCGCGGATTGTGCCTGGTTTCAGAGGCCTGCCATGACAGAAGGAGTGATAGGCCCTCTTGTGCCACAGCCCTGCTGTGGCCAGGTGTTCTCATGTTAGCTGGTGGGTGTCCTCCAGGCACCACTGTAGTTTACAGACGTACTCTGGTGCTGACACCAGTTCAGGGCTGGAAGCACAGCCAAACATCAGCTCCACTCACATGTGCAGTTCCTTGCCCAACATCAACATAGCCAGAGTGTAACCCGTGGACTTTTTGGCTGCGGTCCTGTAGGCCCACAGGATTGTGGGCAGGTGGTGGTCCCAGTCCTGTTGGTGCTGGTTAGTGAGAATGGTGAGCTGTGTGACCAGAGTGCGGTTGAACCTCTCCATGAGGCCAGCACTTTGCGGGTGGAAGGGAGTGGTGCACGTATTCTTAATCCCAACAACCGCATCTCCGGCATCACATCTGACCAAGTTGCGCCCCTGGTCGCCGTGCAGCTCCATGGGCACCCCAAAGCAGGTGAAGAGTTCATCCACTACTTTTCCAGCTATGATAGTCGTGCTCTGCTCCGGGACCATGTATGACTCGGGCCATTTTGTGAAGTAGTCCATAGCCACAATGACGTACTGCTTCCTTATGTCTGTGATGGGGAATGGACCCAGAATGTCCACACCCCCTTGCTCAATGGGAGCCCGCGATTGGGGGGATTGTAGCGAGGCTCTGGAGTGTTCGTGCTGGCCCTTCTGAGCAGCACAGGAATTGCAGTAGTGAACGTGGATTTCCATGTCCGTGTGGCCGTCGCTGCGTCTTCACCACACCGAAGTGGCCAATCCCAGGGGGGCTGTGGATGCACCACATCACTGTGTCCTTCTGAAAGCCCGGGACCAGTAGCTGCAATAGTGTCTGGCCCTGTACTGGGCTCTGCCACGTCCAGTATAACAGCCCACTGCAAACAGTCAGGTTTCCCACTGAGAGGAGTATGCTTTCATGGCCGATCCCTGTGCTCCTAGTGGCTTCCTCCAGGCCTCACACCTGCAGTCAATCCTGTAACTGTCTTAGAGTCCTGTCCCTTGATTGGGCCCAAATGATGTCCACCTCCTCCAGGTTGTGTAGCTCGCCAGCGGATGTGTTTGAGACCTCCTGTGCTGTAGCTGCCCCATCCTTGCCCTCCTTCCGCACAGTTTCTCACTCAGACACTCTCCCCTTCAAGTGCAGGTACTGCACACAAGTCCATGGGCATGAACAGTGGGAGAGAGCATCTGCATTGCTGTGCAGCCACCCCCACATAGTTAAAGGACTGCAGCTTCTCCAGCGATCTAGCTACCTGCCCCTCTGGTTCCCTGAAGTTCAGGAGCCAGGTCAGCGAAGTGTGGTCAGTCCTCAGGAGGAAGCAGTGTCTGTATACATAGGGGCAGAAGTGTGTCAGCCCCCTCAGCACTGCCAACAGCTCATGCTGAGGGATGCAGTAGTTCCACTTGGGCTTGCTGAGGCAGGAGTTAAAGTACACGACCACACACTCTCCTCTAGGGTGTGGCTGCGACAATATGGCCCTGATGCTGGTGTTTGTGTCCACGATGAAGGGGAGAGACGGGTCCAGGCACACCAGGACTGGGTCTGAGATGAGCATGGCTCAGAGTCTGTTGAACACCCCCTGCTATTCATTCTCCCAGCGGAAGTGGGCGCCCTTCTGAGCAAGATGGTGAAGTGGCACAGCCATGTCAGCAATTCCCCAGACAAACCGGTGGTAGTATGAGGCCAGCCCCAGAAAGATGCCCAGCTCAGCTGTGTATTGTGGGATGGGCGAGAACTCCACCACTTTTACTTGGTCCGGATCAGTGGAGATGCCCTCCTCACTGATGACGTGGCCCAGAAATCTCACCGATCACTTCAGGAGAGTGCACTTGGTAGGGTTCAGCCTCAGGTTGGCCCTTCTGATGGTATCAAAAGACCCAGCGCAGATTAGCCGCTGCACCATCAAACCTGGACGCATGGACAAGCAGGTCATCCAGGTAGACAATGCAGATGCTCTCTGGGATCCCTGCCAGCAGTCTCTCCATCAGCCGCTCGATGGTGGTGGGGGCATTGCACAATCTCTTGCCTCTGGTGCAAACTCAACCTGCCAGTAGCCACTCCTCAGGTCCAGTGAGCTGAACCAGCTGGATCCTGACAGAGTCCAGTCCATCATCGATACAGGGCAGGGTGTAGGAGTCCTGCTTCGTCATGGTAGTCCACACAGAACCTCTACACAGAACCTCCACCAGCCATCCTTCCTGACTAGAACCACTGGGGTGGCCCATGGGCTCATGGAGAGTTCAATTGTGCCCGCCTCCAGCATCTCCTTCACTTTCTCCTCAGATGTAGTGTGCTTAAACAGCGGAAGTCAACGGGGTGAAGCTGGACAGGGGTGACATCTCTCATATCAATGCGATGCCACACTAGTCCGGTGTGTGTGCAGTCCTTGTCCCTGGCAGCAGAGATATCGGCAAACTCGTCTAACAGTGTCCTCAGACAAGTCTGCTCATACTGGCTCAGCCCCTTGCAGCTCTTCAATCGCGGCCTGGGTGGACTGCACTGGGAAGGGCACTCTGCAGAGGGGAACTTTGTGGCCCTGGTTCTGGCAGTGCCAGCAGATCGGTCCTATTCCTCCTCTCTCTCTATCTCTCCCTCTCGCTAGGACTGGTGCACCTCACTGTCCTGCTTCTCTTCCACTGCACCCACAGTGTTTGGGGGTTGGACGAGTGGCATCAGGACCACTTCAGTGTGCTCTGCCTCCTCCAGGGCATGGTCCAGGCTGCATGGGGAGAGAAGGCGCACTTGTTCCTGCGGACACTCGGAGAGCAGCGCTACTAGGAACGCTTCAGGGCTAGATCTTCCTGGACATCCGCGGGCTAGGTTGGGTATGCTTCCCAGGCTAGAGTTTTCTTGTGTGTGGCCAGGACCCCCAGCTTCTCTCCCCTCTGCCACTTGCAGTTGTTGAGCAAGTGCCAGGCGCTATGGTCATTTCTGACATCGCCGAACCACCTGTGCAAGGCAGCTTTTAAGTCCCTTAGCTGGTTCCTGGCCTCTGGTTACAAATCGAGGAGAGCCTGGAGGACTTTCACTTCTAGGGAGAGGCTGAGATGGACTGGAAGCAGAGCTTTGTTATATGTATGGTGGTTACAGGTTGGCGCAGGTAGTACATGCTTAGCTGTGCCTTGCTGATGATAGAGCTGATGTTGGATGTCCACTTCAAGTCCTGGGAGATAGTGAAGTGTAGCACCATGTAGCGCCGGTTTGGCTCCCTGCCCCAAAATGACGCGAACTTCGGAGAGGGGCACTGGGCCAGTTCTAGGTTCGCCGAGAGTGGGAGGGCAAGTACAGAAATGAGCTGAGATCAGATACAGGTATTTCGAAATAAATTGGGACTTTACTAACACAATCAACAATTAATATGCAAAATTAAATGACATAACTATAACAATATTAACACTGACAACAATAACGATATCAATTTTACAAGTATCTCTGATCTTTTTTCATCAAGTTAATTCTTTCATGTCAAACATCTCTATATCTCTACATCTGTACAACACATATCTATGACAGTTCAATGACAATGAACATAGATCGCTACAAAATATAACATTTCGATTCACACTACAGTTTTGTCCTTAACATATGTACATATTATATATAGACACAGTTCGGGTGGGGAATTGTTCTCCATAAAACATGGTACACAAAAAGTAAGAGTGGAAGGAAAACGGAAAAAAAAATCCTTTTCAGTTCGTGTAATTTACGTGCTCCTATCGCCCTGGTATTGAGTGCGTAACTCTCTCTTCTGGACTGCAGATCCTCTCACCGGCGTAATGCTGATTCGGGCCGAAGTCCGGGTTGACTCGCCAACCTCGTACCACACCCGTGTGTGTGTCCTCCCACACAACAAAGGCTCTCCTCTACTCAGTCCTTCAAAAAAAAGTCTTCTTATCCAAACCGATGAGGCCGATCAAAAATTTGCACTCGTGCTATCAATATACAGTTTTCTATGTACAAGTAACTATATACAGTTATTTACACACTGTTCATGAAACTGGCTAGTTGCCAGCATCGATTACTGTGTAAAACTACACAAAATAAAACAAAGGAATCCGTTTTGATATTCGCTAAATTTTTTCTCTCAGTTCTTTCCTCAGACTTTTTTCTCGTAACCCCTCTGTCATAAGTGGACTTACGTGACCATGTGTCAGAGACTGCTCTTTACGGCAAAAGGGGGGCTTTTATGATGGTACGTGCGAGCCCGCGTTCCATGTGTTCTTATAATGTACGAGTTGTATTGCTGAGATTTCCGACAATAAAGTTGAGTTAAAAAGCCACTGCTTGATCATTCTAGATGGTGTCAGAAGTGATCCGAACAGTCATCAGAATAACAAAAAAATAGCCATAGCAGCAGCATGGCAAAGTTTAATCCTCCAACTACTTTTTCCTTCGACAAGCTGACTGAACGGTCGGACTGGAAACTGTGTTTTGAGCGTTACAGAATCACCACAAAACCTAATAAAGATGACGGACAAGTGTAGGTGAGCTGCCTTAATTAGTGACCGTATTGTGGTCGGGATCCGGGACAAGGAGCTCTCACGCAGGCTACAGCTGATGACAAACCTAACGCTGGCACTGATGATACAGACCGTCAGACAATCGGAGGAGGTGGCAACACAGGTGAGCTTGCAAGGAGAACCGGCGGGATCAGTGCAAGAGGTGCGGCACAAACGAAAAACGTAAATTGGAAATTGCAACAAAGACAACAAGGTAAATCACGCACAAACAGAGAAAGGGGGGAATGTGAACAGAAATGTGGTAAATGTGGCAAAATACAGCAAAGCAGAGATGAGAGGTGCCCTGCAACAAAAGCTACGTGTCACAACTGTCACAAAATGAAACACTGGGCCAGAGTGTGTCGTAACAGTTGTAACGTTCCAGGGAGAATGGAGGCACGGAGGCAAGGATAGAGTCTAACGTGCGAAGGGGTTTAATGCAATAAACAGGGTACTGGTACATAGACTCAAGAATCAAGGTATAATAACAAGGCCAAGGGATCTACAGCAGACACAAGAGTTACCTTACAACAAAAGGGAGGTATACATAGGAACAAACATCATAGAACACATGCAGGGATTACTAATACTATTAACAAGACAATTACACAGGGATGGGAACACATAACGAAGACCTAATCAGGCAGGGAAGAACAGAAGGAAGGGTGACACCTGGTGGACACAAAGATTATAGCAGGTAGGGTGTGACAGTACTCCTCCCCCATGGCCGTTCCAGAGGCCGTACCACCAACAAGCCCGAGGAGAAGGATGGCGAGGAAAACAGAAGCAAAGAGAAGCGAGAGACCGGGGAAAGGACAGTCAACAGTGAGGGCATGGGCAACGATGAGGGCAGGAACAGGAGGAGCCAGGGACGGGAGATTAAGTGACGAGGAAGACCAAGGAGACCAGGGAGGACCAGATGGGGGCAGCACAAAAAGGGGTAAAGGACCATGGGAAGGAGGCTGGAGGCTGGAGGAGGGAAACAACCGCTACTACGGTTCATTCCATCTGAAGGGCTACTTCTATCCCCACAGGTGGAAATGGAGCAGTGTAGACAATGTTGTCCCACTCAAGGTCACTGTCTGCCTCAGAGTTTGAAAGTGGATCCGTATGGACAGACGGACATGTCATGGGCTCCAGGCTAACTGCACCCAATTGCAGCATACCCAAGGGCTTCTGCGGTACACGGCTCATGACAAATTCATATAACCCATTGTTGAAGTCCTTGAGGATGGCTTTGGGTCCATGCCACGCTTTTGGTTGCCATTTTGCTCATTCAGCAGCATCCCCAGTCAAGCGCTGAACGGCAAAGGCTATCTTGTCCCTGTCCGACTTAAATTACAAAGGATGTCTGTCAAAACATACAAACATCTCAGAATAGAAGGTATTCAAAAGATTCCGGGAGCCATCAAACATAGAAGGTGGTTTAACCCTCCCCTTCGCTCGACTCATAGTAAAGGCCGGTTGTTCTGTAACGTTCCAGGGAGAACAGAGGCACAGAGGCAAGGGTACAGTCTAATGTGCGAAGGGGTTTAATGCAATAAATGGTACTGGTACATAGACTCAGGAAACAAGGTATAATAACAAGGCCAAGGGATCTACAGCAGACACAAGAGTTACCTTACAACAACTGACAGGGAACTCAAACAAATGGGAGGTATCACCTGGTGGACACAAGGATTATAGCAGGTAGGGCGGGACAACAGTAGGTCAGTGAACGAGATCACAGACACTAAAAAGCATGAGCACACCTCATATTTTCTTGGTTCGGTGTGTAATGCTAATGAGAAAAGTGAAGCATGGACTGTGCAGCTACATGTGGATTCCATCCCAGTAGAATTTAAGATTGACACAGGAGCTGATGTCATTGTCATAAATGAAGACACATTCCACACACTCTCTCCTGGAAGAACTCTAGAGCCATCTAGCCATCCTCTAGATAGCCCAGGGGGAGAGCTGCTATGTCTTGGGTGCTTCAACGCCACAGTAAGCTATAACGGCAGAGGCTATCCATCTCAAGTCTATGTAGTCCGTGGACACAGAGTCAACAATTTACTCAGCTGTTCCCTGTCAGTGAGGATGAACCTGGTGAGGGGAGTAGATGAAGTGAGACAACAACAGTGAACACCAGCAACCTTATGTGAACATGGTTATTTAAAAACTGAACCACTAAAAATCCTGTTAAGAGATGATGCCGTGGCTTATGCTGTGCACACTGCACGCCGTGTACCTTTTCCTATGTTACAGAAAGTGAAAGATGAACTACAAAGGATAGAGGACAATGGCGTTGTAGAGCGGGTAACGCAACCTAGTGAATGGTGTGTTCCAGTGGTACCCATTCTGGAGAAGAACTCAGCCAGAGCCAGAATCTGTGTTGATCTGACAAAACTAAATAAGTCAGTCAAAAGAGAGTGCTACATCCTCTCTACACCTGATGAAATAACTTCCAAGCTAAGTGGTGCGACGGTGTTTTCCTCTCTTGATGCTGCCAGCGAATTCTGGCAGATTCCCCTTCATCCCGACAGCTGTAAACTGACAACATTCATAACTCCATTTGGCAGGTATTGCTTTAAGAGGTTACCTTTTGGTATAAATAAGCCTGAAGTCAGACCTAGTGTCGGGTAAATACAAAATCGGAGTGCGGCCCGAATTGCCAGTGCCTAACGTGGACTGCATATTAGGTAATGACATAGCTGGGGGTAAAGTAATGCCCTCTATGGAAGTCATAGACCTACCACAGGTATGTGAAAGGGAGGAGCTTCCAAATGTCTTTCCTGCTTGTGTGGCTACTCGGGCTCAGGCGAGAAAACAGGGAGAAGTGGTGGACCTGTCATCCTGCTTTTTATCTCCTCTGTTTAACGCTGACACTGACTTCACGATCCCGGACGAGCCCCCAATAATGTTACAACCTTTTATGAGCTGTAACTGTTTTGATGGTAAATGACAGTGGAACAGGGATGACAAACAGAATCGATACACCAGTTTCTTAATGCAGTGTTATATTTCAGGGGTTGATATGCATATACAGTCGTATGGATATATAGTTATATAATACTATTAATAATAATAATAGGCGGTGGTGATATATAAATTATACAGATATATTAATTAACTAATCAGCAGGATCAGAGGGAAGTACGGGACTTGAGCAAAGCCAAAACAAAGAAATAATTAAACCAAAATAACCTAACAAAAAAAAAAAACAAAACCCGAAACGCACTACTGAGTACTAAGACCCAAACCAACAAACAAAACACTAGACTGGCTACACTACCCGAACGTGAAAACAAAACATACACGGGTGGTCTTTGCTCTTAAACTTGGTGTACTAACAAAAGAATAACCTATAGATGTAAATGTGTAGGGCCCCTAAACTGTCCCAAACTCCCCACCGTCCCCGTGTGAAAACACCAACCGAAAATCAACGTGTCCAGCGAAAACGAAAGAACGGTAAACAAAAGTAAAACAAACCCCCATGAAACAGCGATAACACTTTCTAAACAGATTCACAAAAGCGCAACAAAATTCTCTCCTCCAACAAAAACTCCTCCCTTTCGTCCTCAGGTAGGCTTCTTTTATCTTCCTCCACTGACACCGGAAAAGGCGTCATCATCGGTCCCGACCCGGCTCTGATTGGTCGCCACCTGCTGACAGCCATGCCCTGCGTCCAACAGAAAGTCAACAAGGAAGGAACACCGTGCCCCTATCAACCTAGGATAACATTTTACGTCCAGGGACGTAACAGAAGTGCACCAGAGATCTTCCAGCGGAAGATGCTGGAGACTCTAGAGGGACTAGAGGGCATAGAGGCCTTTATGGACGACATCCTGGTCTATGGGGCCAATATGGAACAATATGATGGTCGACTAGAGAGAGTGCTGCATTGCATTGAGTTAGCTGGCCTAAAACTCAATCGAAAGAAAAGTGCTCCTTCAGATAGAGCCAACTGCGCTTCCTGGGTCATCTAATTGACCACTCTGGGATCAGACTAGACCCTGAGAAAGTGGAGGCCATTTGCCACCTGTTGCCACCTGGAAATGTACAAGAGCTAAAAAGAATCCTGGGTATGGTTAACTCCCTGGGCAGATACATCCCTGCTTTCGCCACAGTAGGTCAGCCCTTGTACGAGCTGCTAAAGAGTAAGAACATCTGGACCTGGGACCACCCACAGCAGTCAGCCTTTGAGAACATTAAAAGGGCGCTTACAACTGCACCAGTCCTCACCATTTACGACGTCACCAAGCCCACTGTAGTGTCCACTGATGCCAGTAGCTATGGGCTAGGGGCCGTACTACTTCAACTCCACGGAGCAGAGTAGAAACCAGTTGCTTATTGCTCCAGACGTCTCACTGAGGTTGAAACTTGCTACACCCAGATAGAAGAGGAGTGTCTGGCTAGTGTGTGGGCTTGTGAGAAGTTTGACAAGTATCTGTGTGGCCTGGATGGGTTCAGATTAGAGACCGACCACAGGCCACTGGTGCGGCTTGTCAACAGCCGAAGCCTTGACAATGTTCCCATGAAGTGTCAGCATCTCCTGATGAGGCTTATGAGGTACAAACCAGAGGCAGTTTATGTGCTGGTAAAACCCTTGTTGTTGCTGATGCCCTATCACGGAGCCCACAGACCCATACAAAGGAAGAGACTGACACACAGTGAGGTGGAATGTTATGTAGCCACAGTGATACAGGGCATCCCAGCATCTCCAAGCCATATGGAGAGCATCAAAGTGGCCACAGCAGCTGACAGTGAACTACAGGCTGTCATCAAATATGTAAGGGGAGGTTGGCCTGAATACAGTGACAATGTGCGACTGAACATCAGAGCATACACGAAGGTGAAGAATCAGCTATCAGAGGCTGATGGCTTAGTCATACGAGGCTGTAGGATTGTCATACCAAAGTCGCTGAGAGCAGACATCCTAAAGAAAATACATGATGGACACCAAGGACTTACCAAGTGCAGAGACAGGACAAAGTCATCGGTGTGGTGGCCGGGGCTCTCTGCAGAGCTAAAACACACTGTGATGCAATGCCACACCTGTCAAGAACAGAGGCGGACTCAGCAAAAGGAGCCGCTCATTTCCACACCTCTTCCTGATCGTCCCTGGAAAAGAATCGCTGTCGACCTATGTGAGCACAACCGGAACAACTACCTTGTAGTGTCAGATTACTACTCGCGATTCCTGGAGATACTACATCTGCCGTCCACAACCAGTAGTCAAGTAATTCAGAAGTTGAAGTCAACCTTTGCTAGGTTTGGGATCCCAAATGAGGTGGTGAGTGACAATGAGCCTCAGTTTTCCAGCATGGAATTCCAAGAGCTGGCAAGAGAGATGGACTTTATACACAAAACATCTAGTCCTCATCACCCTCAGAGCAATGGCCATGCAGAAAGAGCGATGCAGACCGCAGAGAGAATCCTGCAACATGAAGATCCACTATTAGCTCTCATGTGCTATAGATCAACTCCCTGTACCACTACAGGAGTCAGTCCAGCAAAATGTCTTATGGGGAGAAAGATCAGGACGACTCTACCGACACTGGAGAAAAATCTTCATCCTAAATGGCCCAACAAAAGGACTGTTAAACAAAAGGATGCTAGTAAGAAGGCCAAACAAGCTTTCTATTACAATCGTCGTCACGGTGCAAGACCTCTTCCTCCTTTACAACTAGGAGATCCAGTCCTCACTAAGCTGGACCAGGAAAAAACTTGGGGCACACCAGCAGTTATTTCCAAGGACAGCGTTACCCCGAGATCTTATCTCATCAACACACAGCAAGGAGCAGTGCTGCGGCGGAACTGTCGCCATCTACGACAAGAGTCGTCTCCACAGCCTGCCAATGACTCCCGTGCATCACCAGAGAGTATTAGGGGAGTGATATCCCAGTCTGAAGATGTTCTCACTCCAGAGACTGACTCTTCTAACCCGAGTCCAGTCACTACCCTCACTCACTCTCCTACAGAAACACCGGCACAGATTTGCACCAGATATGGTAGGGTGTGCAAACCTGTCAAGAGACTAGACTTGTAGACACTGAGCTGTCCACAACATGGCCTTTGGGGGGTGGGGGTGAGAGAAGAAAAATGGGGAGACGTGTTCATAAAGCTGTTCTTGAAATTTTGTGATGTTGATGTTCAATGCATTTCTATATTATGTTTATTCATTGCCATTTAAGTATACTTCTGGTATTGGATATAACACAAAGGGGGGGAGGGGGTGTCATAAGTGGACTTATGTGAGCATGCGTCAGAGACTGCTCTTTACGGCAAAAGGGGGGCTTTTACGATGGCGTGTGCGAACCCGCGTTCCATGTGTTATAATACTAGTTGAATTGCTGAGAGTTCCGACAATAAAGTTGAGTTAAAAAG
>JABJVR010029045.1:0-35457 GCA_025773905.1 Chitala chitala
TAACTGTATCATCAGCGAATTTTATAATGTGGCGACCATCATAATGACTTTGACATTCATTCGTATATAAAATAAATGAAAGAGGGGAAAGGACGCAACCCTGAGGTGATCCAGTAGAGGAAAAAAGGAGGTTTGATAAAACTGCATTCACCCTTCACAGCACGTGAGGGTGAATGGAGTTTTATCAAACATCCTTTCAAACGTCCAGTCATACTTACTGCTTCCAGTGATAATTCCAGTCGCTGCGTTTTGGATGCACTGTAAAGTGTTTGGTTTGTACTTTGAGAGAGTAAAGCAATAAAGTTATCTAACCTACTGTAAACAAAAGCATGCACGATTTTCAGTATCTTCTGTAGAAAGAAAACGGAGCGGCCTAGTGATATTTCTTCAATGTCAATGAATCAGCCTACAGGTAGGAGGGGGCAAACTAGGAATGTGGTGCAAGGAGAACAACCTTATCATCAACATCAATAAAACCAAGGAAATGACTGTGGATTTCTGCCAGTCTGGCACTGTCCCTTCTCCTCTTTATATCAATGTAGAAGCTGTGGAGGTACTTTCCTGCTTCAGATAACTCGAGGTACACCTCAAAACCACCTTCACCTGGCATAATAACACCTCGAGCATCATTTAAAAGGATCATTAATGCCTGTACTTCTTGAGGAAATTATAGACGGCATGTCAACATCCTTCGCTCATTCTACAGGTATATAGTAAAAGGCACACTGACAGCCTGCATCACTGTGTAGTACGCAAGCTGCACAGTGGGCATCACCGTGTGGTATGCCAGCTGCACAGTGGGCATCAACGTGTGGTATGCCAGCTGCATAGTGGGCATCACCATGTGGTATGCCAGCTGCACAGTGGGCATCACCATGTGGTATGTCAGCTTCACAGTGAAAGAGAAGGAGGTGCTGCAGTGGGTAAAGTCTGCAGAAAGGACGATCGGATGCAGCTCACCAACCGTCTCAGACGTACTCCAGTAGGTGCGAGGACAAGGCAGCCAGCATCATGAGAGATTCCACTCACCTGCACATGCTCTGGTCATTCCCCTGCCTCCAGACAGGAGGCTGCACAACATCCAGGCAAACACCTCCACACTGAAGAACAGTTGGTTTCCAGATACTGTCAGACTGATGAACTTCTCCACACTGCCATGCTAAGCGTGGGGTTGTTGTGGATAAGTATGGACCACTAACTGTTGTCACACTGCACTTCAAGCTGCTGCATTTCTTACATGGCCTGTCTCACATGCTGCATATTTATTTACTATTATATATTTTTTTTTGTACTCTATAGGTAGTCACTTACTTGCATTCTTCTTAAACACTTAGATTTTCTATGCTGCTTACTATTTATAATATATTGCCTTGAATACCTTATTGGTTTTAATGCTTTTATTATTTTACTGGGTTTATACTTTTAGGCATCCAATGTGTAACCAAAAAGTTTCAGTTATTCATTATTACTGAGACCTGAGTACTGTGTTTCATTCTTTTCATGTTTCATGGCTAGAATGACAAAAAAACTCTGTCATGTCTGTCATCTTCTAAACTGCTTCATCCTGTTAAGGGTCACGGGAAACCTGGAGCCCATCCCAGGAGACATAGGGCAGGGGACACCCAGGGCAGGGCGCCAACCCACCACAGGGCATACAGTAAAATTCTCCTTATCATTATCCTTATCCTTATGATATTGCAGTCCATAAAGATGTTTAGGGTGGTGATCTAGAGTCGTAGCTCACCCATTTTGTTCTCCAGACATCATATGTTGATGAGGAAAGTGCTTGGGAGAGATGGTTGGTACTGGGCTTGTGCTCCTCCTCATCTTCCCTATCCTCTGCTGTAGAAGAGCTAAATTGCTGGGTTGCCGTGTCCAGGCCAGCTCCTCTGGAAGATTGAACCAGTCGAAAACAAAATCGAGTCCATTGTCTGTTCACGATTTAAGTCCAACAGGGCTCGTCAGGTGTATGTAAAAAAAGCATTACTGTACTGAGTCAGAAAGAAAATAAACAGTAATTTACAAAATCCAGACAGATGACAGGCTTTGTTGCATACACACATCACCAAATGTACCGGAGATTGAAAATTCCTCTCATAAGCACCATTCCACCATGATCATGAATGGTGAGCACACTGGAATGCACACATTTGAAACACACTGCTTAATTCAAAGTTTTTTAAAAGGGCTTCTAAATTGCTAACACTAGCCATACTACGTTGTTAATGTCAGATTATGTTAGATCAGACTTCTTCAGTACTCATTGACACAGAAATATAATAACTTTCCTGCAAATGATGAGAAGTGTTCCTGCTTTTCCAATTTTCTTTTTTTTTAGAGGAACCCAACCCTGGGCAGATTTTACCTTCTATCAATGCATCCAACCATGAGCAGAGCTTACCTTCTGTCAAAGCACCCAACCATGAACAGATTTTACCTTCTGTCAATGCACCCAACCATGAGCAGAGCTTACCTTCTGTCAATGCACCCAACCATGAGCAGATCTTACCTTCTGTCGATGCACCTAACCATGAGCAGATCTTACCTTCTGTCGATGCACCCAACCATGAGCAGAGCTTACCTTCTGTCAGTGCACCCGACCATGAGCAGATCTTACCTTCTGTCGATGCATCCAGCCATGAGCAGATCTTACCTTCTGTCGATGCACCCAGCCATGAGCAGATCTTACCTTCTGTCCATACACCCAACCATGAGCAGAGCTTCCATTCTGTCAATGCACCATTCACTTCATGTGTACATGAAGCTCAGTGGTTAGCAGTGTTGACTTGTACTTTTAAGGGTGGAGATTTGAATCCCACCTTGGCTCTGTGGGTGTGTAGTTTGTAAAGAGATGTATTGTAGGCTGATTAATATTTCTAAATTGCCTGTAGTGTGTGACTGTCCGCTGCAATCGGTGTGCCTTAAGATAGGTGGGATTGGCTTCAGCCCATGAATCTGCATTGGATGGAAAAGAATGGATGGACAATGCTTACATACCTGTACTAATTTTTTTTATTTAATTTATATGGCTCAGTGGGTCACACTGCTTTCCCCAGCCTCCAGCGCTGTGGGTTCAAATCTCACTGTTGGATGTGGGTGTGTATGGAGTTTGTGTATTCTCCCTGTGCATACATAAGTTTCCCCTGGCGTTCTTCACAGAGTCCAAAGAAATAGAGGTCAGGTGAATTAGAGTGTGTGTGTGTGTGTGTGTGTGTGCCCTGTGATGGACAGTACCCTGCCTTGTGCACTAGGCTGTCTGGGATAGGGTCCAGTCCACCTGTGACCACACAAATGATAAGTGGTTGGATAATAGATGGATGAATTTGCAACACACCAGTCTGCATGGACGGTCATACTTTACAATAATGGAAAAATGGAATTTGATTTCCATAAGGATTGCTTATAACATTCTGTATAACCAGGTTTCAGCATTAATTTGTTATAGCTGCATATTTTCTGTGCAGATACTTGGTGAGCCAGCCAGTTTTACAATAGCATTTTTTTTATTATTGTGGCACTGACTATCTGGACGGATTTTATTTGCTTTCAAATGTATAAGTGTGAAAATTATATAATGTGTTGCTTTCTATCTCCACTTTGAAGTAGCATTCGTAAGAATGGTTCTTTGTGCGGTAGCTTTTCAAACACTAAAATGCATGATGGGAAAAGGACAGTTTGATCTATGTGGCTTGTTTCATATTGTGCAAACGTATGAAAAAACCTTGTAAACAAAACTCTCTGGAGGTTGTTTAAGAGCAGCATGATCCCATTACCTCTGTGTTTTATGCTTGGGTAGCTCTGCAGTAACCCCTCTTCAGTACCTAAAGCTTCTCAGTAATTAAACAATTAAACTCAATTAGGAAGACTTCCTCTAGCTGTGGCTGTGCAAATCAAGGCTGTACATTATGTACAAATAGAGGTATATTGCATGTTACATCCCCAAATCACATTTTAAAAACTCAAAGGGGTATGAGCAAGTATACAAATTATAGACAGAGGTGTGAAACCAAAATCACTGTAAGGGGGTAATTGTGTAATTTAGCAGTCGGTGCATGTCACTGTTATTAGCACCAGCATAGCAGTGGGTCAAAATGCCAGATGTACTGGTTGAAAAGATTCAGCATATCAGTATGAATTCAACTAATTTAGGAAGGCCTGACATGGTCAGTTAACAGCACTTCTGTAGTGAAGAAGGCTCAGCAGCGTCTCTACGCTTTAAGGACTCTTCACAGAGCAAACCTGCTAATGTTCTTCTATTACTGCTCTGTGGAAAGTGTTCTCTCATATGGCATCCTAGTATGCTTTAATAATTGTACAGTAGATTATAGGAAATCACTTCAGAGAATAATCTAATCAGCACAAAATATGATTGGCACACAACTCCCCACACTGGAACTCATATATGAAACACGATGTTTATGCAGGGCCTCAAGCATAATCAAAGACCTATCACATCCAGGCAACCACGTTTTCTCTCAGCTGCACTCTGGGAGGTGATATAGGTCCACAAAGGCCTGAACCTCTGAGCTGTTGGGAGGTTTCTACACAGGTGTGTTTAAGGTACTGAACTCTGTCACACAATAGAGTAGATGTTATGAAATGAACTAACTCTGCATTAGGGTGCAATACATTGACTTTTGTATGTTTTGATGTTTGTTGACAGTAGGAGAGATGCATTAAAATTTTGTTGTACATGTGTACAATGACAAATAAAGCTATTCTGTTCTATCATTTATTTATTGTGTGTTTTACACTGTCTTTGATTATATCCTCCAGTGCAACAGCTATCACAGTTTTCCAAGTAGAAGAGTACATCTTCCGTGTACATTGTGCCTTTCTTCATCTTTTTCTCCTTCTGTCTGTAGTGGCCAGTGCTTTAACCAGCATGCCACTTGTACAATACATCAACTTGTGTGATCATAGGTTGTTGATAAACCTTGCAGAATTGTTTAAATACAAAGATTTTTTTTTTATTTTGTGATTGTCTTGTGTTGACATGGATCAGTGGGACTCAATAATATGTCCTTAATGTACAATATTCATGTGTAAGGCTGTGGTGGCGCCCCCTGACGCCCCCTGCTGGTTGGGGCCCTAAGCAGCCACTTATGTTGCTTATGCCAAGAACTGTCTGTGCTGGTCTAACACAGTTAGAGTGGCAATTGTTAAAGAATATTAAAATGGAATGTTTATACGTTTGTATACAATAATAAAGATGTCATATCCTACAAAAAGAAAGAGCAATGAGTGGTTATGACCTTGAAGCAGATGGTAAAACCCAGTTTCAATGGTGTACACTGTTAGCATCATCTTATAAATAAAACAAGCACTAATTCAAATGTTAGGGCACAAAACAGGTTTTAGTTATGTTTAATACCTATATGTACAAGTATGAATGATAAAATACTTCCTAAACAGGTAATCTCTTCACAAAACGTTAGTTTTTTATTTTATTTTAACGTGGAAAAATCTAATATAAACAACACATTTAAAGTAGGAGACTAGTGAATTATAAATAAATAAAATTTGTAGTTGTTGATTTTTTGATATGTGCATTATGCCCTCTGCTTCCTTAATGTTTGCAGGAATAAATAAATAAATAAATAAAATGTTTAACATTTTATGCATGTGTATAAATTCTGAATTGAGTGTAATGAAACTTTACAGAACACTGAGAATTAAAGCATGGAAAGGTTATATTAATTAACAAACAGATTCCAACATTTAAAATTTCAAAAATCAGTCAGTACCAGAAAACCAGTAAACTCTGAAAAGCCAGTAGATCAAGCCACAAAATGAAAACTTGAAAGAGCAGAAACAAATGGGTGGAAAAAAGATCTATAAAAATGGGAGGGGTGACAGGAACAGAATGACAAACAGAATGACAGACAAAACTTTTTGAAGACTACTCAGAAACACTTCAAAAAGATAACACCTCCCATGGACTGGATCCTAACTGGTTTATTATAAGTGACTGTGATTGTGGACTAAACCACAAACATGATGATGTATGTAGTTGAACATTTGAAGGCTGTGTTGGTAAATGTGTGTGTGAGCTCAGCACATATGGGTGAGCCAAGCCTGCCCAGACACAGCTATTATGTGAACCCCTAACTGTTTGGCGATCTCCAGCTCTGGCACACATAACATCATTGACATAAATCTCATATTGTTATTAAATATTATAAATCTCGTATGTGTTAAATATCTTATTAATGTACATCTCTCACTTGTAGTGGAGAAGGACTGGGGTATTTTTCAGTTTATACTTTGCTTTTTTTTGAGCTTCAAACTTTAACATGTTCCCATTTCATACATCAATGATATTATGAGCACCCATCTAATATCCTGCTGGTCCTCTGCATGCCACCAAAACGGCTCTGGCCCATCGATGCATGGCCTCTACAAGACTTCTCAGTGTGTCCTGTCCTGTCCTCTGGTGTAAGACCAGGCAGCTTTCTTCTACAGCTCCAACATCCGATTCTGACGCTCACATACCCATGCAGGCACTTCCCCAGATGCACAGGAGTCATCATGGGGCTCTGCTCAGTCTGTGGGAGTGCAGGAATTAAAACATGATGAATGTAAACACATGGGAAGCTAGAGTCTCCATCCTCTGTGCCCCTAGAACCTGATGTTTTAAATACAACAGAGACTATTAAATCTACACTTACTTAAATTGGTTTCAGTTTCTGGACATTCTTATTCTGTACTGTATGGAGATGTCCATTTCATGTTTTTCATGGTCAGAATATTTCTGTAATTGAATTACAAGACATTAAAATTTTTCAACTGTTTCTGTAATCTTATAATAATTATTTTAAAAGCGCATTATCTATAAGAGTGTACTGGTCAGGGTGCTGAATCCCCCAAAAAATCCAACAAATGCTATCTTATAATAAACAATATAATTATATATAAGATTATTTATAGTTGGATAATTACATCACTGATAAGTCTTTACATAAATTTTTTTTTCTTTCACTTGTATTTTGCATTAAATGAAGCTGGAAAGATATATGTACTTTTCTGTTTTCATTTCAGGCTGTGACACCACATAATGTTAATGTTCTTAAATGGGGCTGATTCTGTCCCCACTATACATGTCTGAGAGGCAGAGACAATGCAGTTATTTTTCATTAACTTCTTATTTGCTTTGTAGATTCAATTGTCCTAGGAGACAATCTGAGCATAAAGAATTAATACAGATGGTTCTGTGGGTATCTTTAGGCCTTTTGGTAACTTGGTGTATGAGTTGCGAACCTTAGAAATAAAGAAGTTTGGGCAATTTTGACACTGTAACTTAAATATTTAAATGGCATTACATTCTCAAGCCATCTTACCTTTACTGTTGTCATTGCCACTCCACTTCTCCTAAGACAAAAAGCAGCACCTTTATCTGGGGTATTTCTGCTTAAGGCTGCATCATTAGAAAACCTGGCGACATATTTCCCAGAATGCCACCTGCCTGTTGCCGTACAAGCACTCACAAGCGAATCAGCGAAGATCAATCCTGCAGGAATGAGCCATTCAGTATTGTCAATGCTGTAAAAACAATACATTATGCAAATTCAGCAGTACTTTGAGCATATATTAGAAGAGTAAAAAAGGAGCCAAGTGTGACAAAAGCATAATGAAGTGCAGCCTTCTCCTCCCCATCTGTCTGGGGCATTTTGGCCCCTGTGAGTCAGCCCTCAGAGAGGAAAGGACATCCCAGGGAAGGGATTCTGTGGGAGCTGAAGAGCTCCACTGAAGGTGTGCTTCTACTGGAATTCATTGTCTGATGATGTCAGTATCTTTTTATGAAAGAGGACAGTATGCTCAGAAAGATATGGCTGAAGAAATAATTCATTTTAAGATTTTAAAAGCCAAAGCACTGATATTGTCTGACATTGGCAGAAAGTGGTGTGATTCTGTCATTCTAGAGAATGTCTGTCATGTCTGTGTCTTTAACATAGGGGAGATGTTTCTGTGTCTGCTGTGTTCATTTTAGGTTAAGAATTCATCATATATTGCTGACTCAACACCACCCCAGATCTTGCATTGTGATGAATGCCGTAAATGTTTCAGTTGTAGCTACAGGCAGGCCACACTGCTGGGGGGGGGGGGACAACAGGCCATATAGCATGTCTGTCGTTTCTCTCAGTGAAGTAGACTGATGTGGACCATTTCATGTGTCTGTTCTTATGCGCATTCTGTCTGTCAGTGTGCCAGGTGCTCTCAGTGTAGCACCTACACAAACTTGGGTTTCAGCACCTTTAATAAGTAAAAGTTCTTTGAGGTCTTCTGTAATCTGCAGATGCATTTGAAAATTGTTTTACTTCAACACTATTGCTGTTTCATGGGTATACAAAATAGCGACGAACGTATCGGCTACATTACAATGCAGTTGTTTTAATAGGCTCACATTTTTTTGCATGCGCAGACAAACCAGTACATGCCTTACTATATGCATGTTTAAGTGTCCTGAGACAATTGTCCATTTGTGGGAAAATTTAAAGTAATTTTTAATCTCAGATTTTATCCCAGAAAGATGAGTGGTGAAACAAGTGCATGTTTTTGTTTTCCAGCTGTCCATATATGTTACTCAATGTTTCCATCTAGTGGCAGGATTAGTAAGGGTTCCCATCTATAATCCAAAATCTGTCTGATAAAGCAGGGTTTTAATCAGCCCCAAGCAGTATATACACTGTGTCTCTCAAAAGAATTATTGCACAATATTTGCAATAATAATGCTATAAAAGACTGTAGAATAATAAATTTATAGTAGTAACTAAAAATAATATAAAAGTTTGCCTGTACAGATATTAATGTGTTGCACAACATTGGCATTTATGGAAGAGACTTTATTTTTAAAATACAGGTAACACCACCACATTTATCACATTAAAAGTGAAACATTAAAATGTTTGTGGACGTGGAATCCTGAAATATCCAAACGAAGGGCAAATAACCTGGGTAGGGGGGAATGGGGGGGTATGGGGGGGTTACAGGTGGCATAGTGTGACCTTGTAGTGCTCCCCCATCTATGTGTTTACCTCTCCATTTCCCTGAGACATGCTGAAGAATTGTCCTCTCTCTGTCCCACTCTCTCAAAGCAATTAACTGTTCCTAAAGCCTAATGTTTGTAATATTTGTTTATGCATTATTTATTTGCTCTTTTTGCCTATGTGAAGCAGAACAAAGTGTTTGGGTTGGGAATTAGGTAAATCCTGAAAAATAAACAAACAAATGCTCAAAAAAAACAAACCTTTAAGAACATACGTTAACAGCAGAGCACATGTTCAGGCTGAGATTTTCACTGGGACATCGGTGCATTTGTGTTTAATGAATGGTGTGTGCTTCTTTTGGAATGTGTTTCTCTTTAGAGTATGTTTACTGATTGACGCATGTTCTCGTCAGTACAGTATATGTCTGCTTACACATTCTCTAGTTTTGTGGCCTATATTGGCATTCTTTCCCCTGTCTTCTGACCTCCAAACTCTTTGTGGAGTATTACATAAAAATTCTGATATGAAATGAAAAGTACCCATTGGACTTCTTCGTTTTGTTTCAAGTTGTTTACCTTTGTCCAGGCTTGTTGTTCCATGCATTTGGAAATGGGTGGGGGGGCACTCTTGGGAAATCAGCCCAAACATCACACGTCCCTTCACCTCTCCTGTCTTTCTTCTGCTTTCTCACTTCATGGCTTGCAGGTTTTCTTGTGTTCTGATACTTGCTTCTGTTTTTCTGTCGTCACTGCACCATCTCTCCTTGACACAAACAGCCAAGGTCACATGGTCACGTGGCATTGCAGCGCGCCCCGTGCCTACCCTGGCCTGGCCACACGGTGATTGCCATTATTAAAAATTGATTGGCACCAACTATTCCACGGTGCTCGTGTATTATTGAGCTGCGTGTCAACAGGAGACCAGCTGACACGAGAAGCAAATGAGATGCTTGTCATAGCTTCTGTGGAACAATGCAATCCTTTGGTAGTCATTCTGAAACACGTATGACACACATCACCTGTTTATGCACGCGCACACACACACACACACACACACACACACACACAGTGCACTAGTGTGCACACTACTGCACTATAACATGCAAAGTCCTCATCGCAGGGTGCTCTGTCTCTTCCTGTTTTACATTCCTTCCATTCCTAGTTGCTTCTGACACTCCTTGTTTTGGTCAGTTGATCTGTTCTGTGCATTTGTACATCACACCCAGGTGCAGCAAGGTTAGACAGGTCCGCCTCAGTGTTCAAACAACCCTCTGCAGACACCTCAGTACCAAATGGAAGCATGATCTATAGAGAGAACATGAGCATTGTAACGAACCAACCTTTTCTGTTTTTGTCTCCATGCAGATGAACAGACCGATCCAGGTGAAGCCAGCAGACAGTGAGAATAGAGGAGGTAGTTTTTTACTTCTACTGTAACCCTAAATTACTGATTTACAATATCAGATTATGTCTTTGTTATAGTTTACTTTTAATCCTGTTCTCATGCAGGTTGATAAGTTTCTAGTGTAAAAGACATAAATGCTATTATTATTAAAATGCAATGCAGTTTAAAAACCAGTGACTTTATTTTGTTTTTATTTATTTACTTGTTTGTTTGTTTATGTTGTTTTTTCAAAGCATGAATGGTTGGCACCTCTTTTGTGTATAAATATAAATCAGAGAGAGCACTTCTGCTCTTCCCTGGTCTGATCTTTCATAATAAACCTAGGTGGACGGGTTCAGATCAGTTCACCCACAGAGGGAAGCAAGTGTGTTGTACAAGCCCAGCGGAAGAGTGTGCACTCATCACACCTTTTTCTTTGTTTCTGTTTTGCCTTTTCTGCCTTTCAAAGCAAACATTGCAAGTGTTTGTTTTACAGCTCTGTAGGTTCAGTGTTGTGCTGGTACATGCCACAGGTTTAGTATCTTTAAGTAACACTTCAAATTATGACTTTATGTATACATGTAGTTTCTATTATGAAAAAGTGCCATTGCCATAGACACTTTAGAATTACTAGTTTTAAATTGTGTCTCAACTGGGAGGTCCTGTGAATGTCTACCATTAATGAAATCCTGCTCATTTATTAAGTGAATAAAGTGATATCAAAATATCCTCTCCCTTTTTAATTAGTAGGCTGCAGGATGTTCTCAAGTACTGATAACTGGTGTGAGTGTTAAGTGTATAGGAGACCTGACACAGTACAAATTTACACAAAGTGGACACATGTCTTTGTTCATATTATCATGAACAGCAATCATATATAGCAGAAAAATTACACCAAAACTTACTTACAAATCTGTTCACTCTTCTGTTCTAGAAATGTGAAAATAATAATCAACAAAGATGTTTGTCAGTTAGTCCTACATACAGATTCTGTTTCTTCCTAAACTGTATTGCTCTGAACAATATGTAACTAATTGCATCATATCTAGAACAGCTGGTTTGACTGATGGTGCAAGATATTTTAAACCAAATCAGACTGGCAAACTGCAACACAGTATTTCTGCTGTTTGTATTTACATAAATTTACACACTCACAAAGTCCCACAGAAGTATAAAAAGAACAGACTTGAACACACCCCTTTAGAAAGATAATCTGATAATTGAAATATTGGTGAGTATCACGGGTGACTGGGGATTGATACATGAAAGCTCCACGGTACAGAAGACTTGCACCTAATGATCCATTCATGTTTTGCATGGGACCCTTGCAGGTTGTATGGGGTTAATGGGTTTACAGAGGTTAAGCCACTGGAAATGATTGCACCATTAACTGAGTCAGTGAAATTGAATGGTAACAGTGCAGGGCAGGTGCAGAGTCAACCTCTCTGTGTGTATGAATAGCTAGGAGAACACTCAGCACATGGAAATCACCATTAAAAAAAGCAAAACATGCATTAATAACAATTGGTAAACTGACTTCAAAGTCTGACCTTCTTCATCAGAATGTGTGCAAATGTGTTGTGGTATATATTAAGTATTGCTTTTAATAAATTTCAATTATGCATAATAGTATAATTTTGTTTGTATCAGTGACAAAATTTGGATGTTTAAAGAAGTTAGTGTGAGATTATGGTTAGGAAAAAAAGTGGACATAAACAGGAAAGCAGCCAACAGATGGTCCAGGTGGAGGTTTGTCTCCTGTCTAAACCAACCTGCTGGCCCTAGGGGCTGAGACTGAGGAGCTGTGGACATCCATTATTCCTTATTTCTTGTTGTTTTCCCTGTGCTTCACTTTGAATCCCTCACAAATTGCACAGTCTTGGCTGATACAGGACAGGTGCCATCATACCTACGTACACTTACTACATACCTGCGTACACTTGCTGGAAAAAAGAGACCCATGAAGAGAGTGTAAAAAAATAATAGTTTGAAGAAAAAGTTAGTGTTTCTTTCCTGACTGCCATAGTTTCTGGTTTTAATACCTGGAGAAAATAAAGATTGAGTTTAAAGGTGATGTGGAATACCTTGAGCCAACAGGTTTTGGGATAAAGTGACAAGACTAAACAGAACAGTTAAATTTCACCCTTACGGCAACCTCAGTGGGCATGTAGTCGGTGGTCTTAAGGCAGGAGTGCTCTTGTGTCTGACTGGAAACTACCTCCCAACATTTTCCCAACAAGTTTTACCAGCACCAAATTTCAGTGATAACTTGTTTGACTTTATTCAATCGAAATTATTAAGATAACTGATGATTATGCTAATATGCTAATTATTATTATTCTATAAGCCTTTCTATCCAGCTGGACCCTTATAAACAGCCTCACTGTACTCTCAGTGTTAAATTAAGTCTGCCATTTTTGCAGGCAGTGTATAAAAAATTTAGTGGACTAATAT
This sequence comes from Chitala chitala, assembly GCA_025773905.1. Classification (NCBI taxonomy): domain Eukaryota; kingdom Metazoa; phylum Chordata; class Actinopteri; order Osteoglossiformes; family Notopteridae; genus Chitala; species Chitala chitala. The sequence continues at coordinate 12,825 of JABJVR010029045.1, forward strand.
CCACATATTTTACATATTAAACTTATATGTGATACAAAAAAAGCATAAACTATATAAAATGTTTAAATTACAAAGGAGCTGCGCTGCAGTTCAATATCCCGTCTGTAATTTTGTATTTTCTAGACTACCACTGGGACAGTTCACTGTGTTAAAACATTTTACTGGCAGAATGCTTTTCATCTCTAGTATATTTACCCATCTTATAGGTTCATATCTGGACGGATTAGATTTCTCAGCTGTTAGACCACATGGATGTTTGCCCACAGATTTTCCTCTTGAATTGCTAATATGCGCATGTATGTCATGAAACTGTCACTGACTGAGTTAACAGCAGTGATACCTGTGACCTTCAGTCACAACATATAACCAATAGGAATCTCCGCAGCCTGAGACCTGCGGCTGTTATTTACAACAGCAGAGGCTGAGTGCATTACATGCAGAGCTGCTGATGTAAGTGTAGCAAATGCGGAGAACCAGTTGGCTTTCAGTAACAGGCATCTGATTCCCATAACCTAAGAGAAAAACAGGATTGGATTTTACAAAAAAATATTATCACAGTGGTGCTTGTGACATACTCTAGACATACGATGCAAGCAAGATGCCCTACAGAAAAAAGGTTTCGATTTCACATGGGATGATTCTTCAGGAAACGGAAATTTTATATATATATTGTATTGTATATAATGATTCATAATCTCAATGATTGCAGATTCAACCTTAAGATTAATGTATGACTGTTTGGTTGCATAAATGGTTTACATATTATGGTAAACAAAACCTCCTGCCAAGTACTGGATTTTTCATTCTCATGGTGGAAAAAGCTAAGTTTTATGTACATGGTATGGTGCCTTGTTGAAATAGAAAGAATGTGAGTCCTCTATGGAGACAGGTACTACCAGGTGTCCACTGTGATGTCATCAGCATCATCTCACACAAAGATAGAACTGTCAAACTGTCTTATGTCACCGGCGTACAGCTTTAAATGCAGTGTTACAGCATCATAGTGTGAGTTTGTGGTTCGGTGTTTGTTTGTGAAACGGTAGCTTCATGGAGCCAACTGCATCATTCTTACACAGCTGCATGTAAAATTAACTTTGTTGCATGTTGTTTTTGTGTGAGTTCTTATGCCGTACGCTGGAGTTTTAACCTTACGCCCCAACACTTCTGAGCTCCCTTGACTGCCAATATTGAGTGATCATTACTGTTAGTGGCTCCGTTTTTATTCTATTAACTCTTATAAATTTAAATAAATGCCCATTCATTCACACACTCACACACGTGCACACATACACACTAACACATGCTCACATACACACACTTATACATGCACACACGCACACACACACACACACACACACACACACACACACACACTCTTCTTTGTCCCTCCCTATCTAAAACTTGTAAACTCTCCTCTTGCAAGCGCAGCTGAGGTGGAGATTTGTCTTGTTGACTTGGCAAGGACGTTCTGTGAGGAGACGGCGGCGGCTGCAGACCCAGAAAGCACCGCCAGCCTCATTAACATCCCTGCAGCTGCCATCCATCTCCCCCACAGTCACCCATCAGGCAGTGTGGCAGGGCTGGAGAGGCCGCAGCCAGCACAAAGGATGATCACGCCCATTTACTGGCTCTCCCGGGCAGTAGGAAGGACAAATGTGTATTTAACACTTTTCTTTATTGCCTGGGAAAAGCCCTGCACACACGCATGCGTGGACACAGACATAAGCGTGTAAGGACAGCACTCTTATCAGCAGAGGCTCCATAGGGGGATGGAAACCTAAAACGATTCCAAGGGCCCGTGACTGGCAGGGGCCCTGAAAAGGCAGAACATAGCATTAACATCTTAACACAAGAGCGAACATAATCTCTCATGGGACCAAAAATCTCTAGGAGCACCCCTGGTCATCAGTAAATTTTGGTTGAGATTTGTTTTCTGTATTTACTTTAAGGAGGAAAAACAGGTGAAATTGTTTCACCATAGAATTATGCTCTGGGAAGTATATTGATCAATTTAAACTGAAATTCAGATGAAATTCTACACATGATCTCAGTAAAAAATAATCTCATCTGTTGTTACACAGGGACTGCATTTTGCTTTATTCTAAACAATTGTAATTATTTTTTAGTCTGTGCAAAAACAACAACATGCTGTTCATCAAATGTGATGATAGTTTAACAAATCAATTCTGACTATGTATTAAATTCACGTAGTTTATAATTCTGGGGGGTTGATCTTATTTTAGACACAGGTGCATGATAGGTTATATTATAGTTTTCATTCTTCATAACCTGCATGATTTTAGTCTGTGGTAGGAAACCCCCAAATGCTGGTATAAACATGTAAATCACACTGCGCATACGCATTGAAATCCACATTTTAATCATATTCACAAACACAAACCCTAATGCATATCATACATTTTATGCCTTTTGATGGAAATATGAGCCTCGCAAAAATATTAAAATTTACAATATTCATTTAATTATTTTAATGTGTTAGTTTTAAGACAAAAGATTGCAGCCTACAACACATTACAAGCAGCAGACACTGCATATATGTACCCATTTCCACTGGAAAGTATTCAAATCAGTCCAGTGTAAAGTTAACAGCTGTAACACTGTAAGGACAATGGGATTGTTAGTAATAATTAAATGAAAGTGACAGTTTATAAAGCACCTCTTCTAATACAGACCTTATGAATAAGAAAGAAGTTCTTGTGAAGTGGCTGAAGTTTATTGACCCTTCATTTCACTTCCTGTTAATGACCTTCGCTCTTGTTTCAGAAGACAGAAAACTCTTTGTCGGGATGCTGAACAAGCAGCAGTCAGAGGATGATGTGCGACGACTTTTTGAATCCTTCGGTAACATTGAAGAATGCACCATTCTTAGGGGTCCTGATGGAAACAGCAAAGGTAAGGTTCGGGGATTCTACAGTCTGCCACAGAAGTGCACATATGCCACAAGTGTGTTTTCTAAAATTGAACATGTTGTATTTTGCTGTTTATTCTTTCATGCATTCATGTAATTAGCTTTTTGTATATTTATTAAGCATTACTGGAATTCTTTAGAGTCTCTGAGTATGGGTCACATGTATGGGCTTGTGTTTAACTGGGCTCTTGTACTTAAATGCCTTGTTTGTCAGGCTGTGCCTTTGTCAAGTATGCATCTCATGCAGAGGCCCAGGCAGCTATTGGTGCACTGCACGGGAGCCAGACCATGCCGGTGAGTACTGATGCTAACACACACTGGTGCTACACACTGCTGCTAACACATGCTGGTACTGACACAATGATGCTAACACAGACTGATGTTACATACTGCTGCTACCACATGCTGGCACTGACACGATGATGCTAACACTTGCTGGGACTAACACACACTGATGCTAACACACACTGATATTAACACACACTGGTGCTAACATTTGCTGGTGATAACACACACTGATGCTAACACACACAGTCAGATTATCACATTCACAGCAAAAAAACTGCAGCCATGCTAACACCTCTAAGGTATGGAACAAGTTTTATACACAGGTGTGAATTACCTGCTGTTTTGTATAGGTTTTGTGTTTAATCATATACTGTAAAATTGTGAAAGTTGTCTGTCTGTATGTTTATCCACCTGTTAGGTGTGACATAATTTCTGGGCTCACACTGCAGAAGGGGCTGGACCAATGACATTGTTTAAATCATGACTACCTTTTTGGAGGTCCTGAAACAAATTAAAAAGAGTTTAAACTTTTTTTCAGTCATTTTTTAGGCTTTTAGAAATTATTATTGACTAAACCAATGGTATCAATGTAAATGAGTAACACTATATAAAAAATGTAATTTGCTTATATGTTCACATGATGATTTGTAGCCATCAAATCTTCTGCTTGTAAACAGGACACCAATTAAAAAGACAGTTATGAACATGTTTTTGTGCAAATAATAGAGCGAATTACAGCACTGAGGCTTTGAACCAGGAAACTGAGAAGTCACATGACCCTGTATGTCACAGCTTATGAAGCGCATGCTCAGGAACAGCAGTAAGAAGAGTACTAACATGTATTGACACATCTGTGTGAATGGCATCTGTCATGATATAGACATTCATGCAAACAGCATTACTGGTAAATGACAAAAGGTGTAACAGTACCGTATTTCTTCTAATTAACACGGCCGCTCTAATAGACGCACCCCCACCCGATAATACAGTCGGAGACACGGTAAAGTGCTCCCCTTCTACACAATTAAAGCGGTGACATAGAAACGTGGTCAATGTGTAGAAGTGTGGATTTGCAGAGAATGAATATGTAAAGACAGTGAATTATACTCATTTTCTACAGGTAAAGATTATTTAAGTAACACAAAAATGCTACATTATTTAGACAAAATCCGCTTCTGAATCCCAAATTGATTTGCCGTGCATTGCATTGGAATCACCTGTAAAACACGGCAAGTAAAGTTCTGATATTTTCAGTAGGTTTACAATACATGCACCTTGAATTTCGTCTGACAATGTATTATCAAGTACAATAATAGTCTTCAAAATCTGTGCTATTCTTACCGAATTATACACAGTTCATTCGGCATTTGTCATGTTTATGGCATTTTCATACAAGCAATGACATTTCATGAGTCATCTGTTTAAATTGTATTTTAAATGCAAATTTACTATAAGCATCTACATTGTTTTATGCTGTTTTCTAGATCAGCCAAATGATAAAGTTTCAAAGTATACTGTTTCCTAGCTGCTGAGTAACAACTTGTTGTTTCTAAAGGTATTTAAAAACTTGAATTTCTCGTTTTAAAGGTTTTAAAATGTTCATAATTTGCGCATTTAGGCCTCAAATGTGCCCTGCATGTAATTTGTAATGTGCTTGGGCGTGTTAATTAGGAAAAACATGGTAATATACATATATGGTAATATATAGATTTTAACTTATGTTGTAACAACATTTAAACTCGTGTATGTAATCCACAAGATTAGTTAGTGTTGGTCTGCAGCACTATGAAAGTTAAAATGCAAAAAATAAAATCCTGTTTTGGTTATTTAAAAGATCATCAAAACACGTAAAAAAACAAAAAAGTGTGCATTATATTTAAGACTTTTCAGTGCTGTAAAAGACTGAACAGATGAGTCGGTGGGATGGACAGCAGAGCTGTTGTGTAACCATCACCTCCCACAGATCTCGCCAACAGCAGGGCGGCGTCTGTGCACTGCCTGGATTCCTGCAGCTTCTCTGCCCTGGCGAGCCCGCAGCAGGCCAGCCTGGGCCACCAAGATGGCCTTCGTTACCCCGCCGACACAAGCTCAGACTGCTTACGCTTGATAGATGCAAGCTTTTACCCCCCTGGCCTGCACCAGGACAGCTGTGAGCACCGCTCTAAGAAGCTGAAGACGGCTCAGGCCAAACCGTACGTGCGCGGCGTATCCGTGGGCCGGTTAGGCGTCGGCTATGGTGGACATCCTCAGCACATCGGTGCCGCCGTGTCGGTGACGGACTTCGGGAGCCTCCGTGGGAGCGAGCCTAGCAGCTTCGTTAGCTCTCGCTCGTTAAGCCAGCGTGCGGCGCTGCATTCTGAATGACCGAGAAGCTGACACACGCATACACACTCTGTCAGCTTAGTGGAAGAGCCATGAAATGCTGTCACTAGTCTTATTTATACATGACAGTGTTTTGTGTGTATATTTTAATACAGTGACATCAGTGATGTCGCCAGCAAAATGGGACTGAATCTTGACTAGTCAAGAACGAATAAAGCCATTTAAATTGCAGTTTAGAGTTCTGAATTGTGTAGTAATTAATTATACTGGTGTAGATGTATTTCAAAATCTTCCTCAAATAAACTTAGTTCACTCATTCAAGAACCTTCTAACCAGAGACCTCTGTCTCATAAGTGGTACTGGTGTCAGTATTCATAAACACAACTAAACATGGATCCAAATAGTAATGTTAGTCTGAAATGCTTTTTATTTTTTCTTGAAAGCAGTTTTTCTGTAGTATCAGACTATTTTTCGTATTCGAATGTGATACATTGGAAGATTTTTTTAACTAGGTACCAAATATGAAATCTAGGCACATTTGTCAGCCTTTTGTTAAGGAGAATTGGTTTGTATGGGACCTGTTTATTTATTTGAATTATTTGGTGTGCAAAAATGCATTACAATGTGCAGTTTGCTGTATTCACCATGTTTTCTCACCAACAGATATGACGTTTTGCCACATGCCAAATCAGATCAGTGCTTTTTGATCTATTGCTCTTTTTGATTTTTCAAAGGAATTTATTTATTGCAGTGGTTATGAATTTCAGTATGTTCATTTTCAGTGTGGAACCTTATTCTTCTACATTCAACTGTAAAATATTTATACACCAGTTTCTCTTGTGTGATGCATAGGAGAAAGTCCGTGAACACGAAGTGTGCTGCACCGTACACATCTGTTAGGTAATCTTGTCATAGTTGAACTTCAAAATTATGGCTGAACTACTTAAACCGATGGCTATACACGTGTGACCAGCTTTTAAAATTTATTTGTGGAGTTCTCTTTGGTTCCAGTGTACGTGTGTTCAGGCCTTTGGGCACTGTAATTGTAATGAAAAATGTAAAAGATTGTAACTAGTTATACTGATTTATACCAATGTTTCAGTGTAAGAAATTTTATTTATTTATAAATATTTGATTTTTAAAGAATTGTATTGGTGGTGTTTGCATGGAACAGGTTCGTGAAACGTGTTCCTATGCATTTGGGATGAAATACGCAGTGGATGCCAGCATAGTCCAGATGGAAAACATTTCAGTACATTGAGTTTGATGGATGATCCAGTATAATTACTGGTCAGTTGTGTTTCCACAAAACACATTATTTTTTGCTGCTGCTTATAATGCAGCACTTATATCTGTACGTGTCCCTTTGTCATGTGCAATACTGACAATATGGTTCTTTATCAAAATTTGTGTTAAGGCCAGTTTTAGTAGTGACAGAGTTGGGGGTTGCCGGACTACTAACTGCACAGCTCCCATCAGATGGACTGCTTTTCAGCGTGGAAGTAAAATTACCAAAGATGTTAAATGATGGTATATCTAACCAACACAATATCTATTCCCAAGGCTTCAGCATCTTCCCGTACCCTTGAAACGTGCCTGACATACGTGTGTTGTACTTAAATAAAATTTGTCACCAGTTTTGAATAATTTCATCTCGTTATAAATCAAAGATAACATTTACTATGTGTAGGTGTATGTAACGTCAAAAGTTTACAATGGTTAGAAATTGGTTACAGAAAAACCCTTTAAACAATCCCAAAACCTTTATAGAGTTGTGATTTTTAAAAAACTTTTCTGTATATTTTGTATAGCAAATACAATTGCTAACGGACAGTTACAATATTTTCACTGAAAATATCTACGTAAATGGCTCACTTGTTCCCGTAGAGAACTATTTTGTATTATGTTAATACATAGGGGTACTGGCCTAGAAATATTTGGAATTTTACATTTAAGAACTGAAACTATCGATAGAGTTCAGTGATGGGAAAATCTTACAGTTGATGTACCTGCAAGTATAATTTGTGAAAGCCTAAATCTAAAATAATTTAATATGAACTTGTCCTTATGGTTTGTGTTACACGATAATGCTTCATTTGCATTGAATCCAAATAATAAAGCAAAAAAAAAGTTGTTGCACATTACATCTATGGGAAAACTGTCTTTTATGGTTTGATGGTAATGTATTGTGACTCTTCAAAATATATTTGAAAATAATATAGCTGTAATATTTAGTGTTGCTCATAAAGCAATTGTTCCATGATGCACTGAAATTTGGAATGGAATTTAAAAACAAACCTGCTTTTCTAATTGCCAGTAAACTGCAATACATTCTAATAAATTAGTACTTTTTGTTAATATTCTCATCCACCTGTGGAGCTAGATGCCACACATGGTAACCCCTGGTACACAGTGTGTGTAGTGCAAGTGTAGGCTATGGGAGCGCTTCCTTTAGTACAGCTGTTGTATAATTAATTCTGCGAAACATTGTCTTTAAAATTGATTCCTCAAAATATATGTAAAGAAACTTCTGGAATAAAAATTAAGACATAATGGGACTACCTTTGTAGAAAATAGACATTTAATATGAACAGATATGAAGGCAAATACAAGACTTATTGCACAAGAGTATAGTAGTTGGAGAAAAGCTCCTCTCCAGGGTAAATGTTTCTGAGAGCCACAAGAACGACACACCTCAACGGCCTGTAGAGAAGGGAGTCACACACAGTTCATTAGACTACCACACATTTACCTGGCAAGCTCGTTACATTACCACACATTTACCTGGCAAGCTCATTACATTACAACACATTCACCTGGCAAGCAACACTTGAGCCAGAGCACATCACTGGTTAAAACACAATTGTTTGCTGACAGCCCGAAGTACAACTGAAATTCAAAAATTTAACCTTTCACCAATTCCTCCTGTAGCCTGTTAAATTTCTTACTTGAAATATCACAGGACGTTAAAAATATTACAATATTTTCAACTGAGTAAATTCTATAAATTATATTTGTTGTACTATACACCATCTCACAAAAAGTATTGGTACGTGCATAATTTTGTGCACAGCACTTTTACTGTAGTCACTATCCAGTCCTCTCAGTGCAGTGAGTGTTGGAGGCACTTGTACTGAGTGTACCACAACTTTACACCGAAAATTTTCCTCAAGGATACACTAATGGAGTGTGGAGCTCAAATGCACATTTAGACCTTCATACAAAACAGTGTTCTACCCCTCCGTGACAACATACTTCTGCCCAGCCCACACTGTGCTCAGGCTCGTCTCCGCTGCACTTCTGCCCAGCCCACACTGTGCTCAGGCTCGTCTCCGCTGCACTTCTGCCCAGCCCACACTGTCCTCAGGCTCGTCTCCGCTGCACTTCTGCCCAGCTCATACTGTACTGTTTCAGAGGGGCCTAAGTGTGGCCTCCGTGTGCCAGATCACACCTGCCAGCGTGCTTGATCACGTTACTGCAGTTTCAGGCCATACTGCCAGATCAGCAGACCTGGGGTGTCCGGTATAGCAAAACAGCGCTGATATATAATTATACAGCAAGCAATGTCTGTGTGTGCAATTAAGTAAATGATCAGTAGAAATGCAAATAACACTGTAAACTCCATGTTGAAAAGCTACTGTCTGCAGCTGTGTCTGTCTCTTACTGTTGCAGATCAAGTATTACTTGTACAATAATTAGGACAAAGTCAAGCAGTGCCTTTTTCCAAACAGTAACGCACCCCACACCATACTGTGTGCTGTCAGTGGTACAGCTGTGCCAGTGGAAAAACATCATTAGCATGTTAGTATGCTACATTTACTGCTACTTTGATATGAAATTAGCCTATCAGTCCTTTATAAATGTAATTTACCTTTTTTTTGGAATAGTCTAATTACCTGCAATTGCATGGATTTCTAAGTTTATATTTTTGGTGGGGCAATGTAACATTAGCAAGTAAAATAAATACTTGCCTTTGGGCCTCAGGCCTATATTTTACATTGGGAAGATACTGCCACAGTTCTACAGGAAAGTCCACAGGTACATCAAGTTCCTGGTAGCACACATTAGCAGCCTTATCTGAAACGAACAAAACAAGGAACACTGACAACGGCTATCATTTACGGCTGACACAATTACTCAATTTGTAACAACCTTCCACACTACACCGTGTTGCTGGCTGTACACTGCAGGAATGTGAACACGGGGGACGACACACTGAACATTTGGTAGCTGCCTGCCCTGCCCTGCTCTCCCTGCCTTGCCTGCCCTGCTCTGCTCTCCCTGCCTTGCCTGCCCTGCTCTGCTCTCCCTGCCTTGCCTGCCCTGCTCTCCCTGCCTTGCCTTGCCCTGCTCTCCCTGCCTTGCCTTGCCCTGCTTGCCCTCCCTGCCTTGCCTTGCCCTGCTTGCCTTGCCTGAACTATCTTGCTTGCCCTGCCCTGCTCTCCCTGCCTTGCCTGCCCTATCCTGCTTGCCCTGCCCTAGTCTTCCTGCCCTGCTTGCCTTGCCTGCTCTGCCCTGCTCTGCTCTCCCTGCCCTGCCCACTTTGCTGCCCTTGCCTGCCCACCACTCATCACCACTGGTTAATGGAACAGACCACGGCCACTCAACATGCAAAGCATGTATTGTCATTCTGCTGCTTAAAAAAAAAAAAAAAACACACTACAATCCTGAAAGCAATGCAAATACATTTCTGGAAGAGAAAAGATTTGATGTACCATTTGAGCAGTTGTTCACGTACTGGCCCACTGCCAGAGGATTGTGTGGTGTAGCTGTGAGCCATGTGACATCACTGAACCAAACAGGACCCAGTCTGTCCCTTCCAGCGCATGACCTGCAAACACGGCAAACCTGGTCAAACATTCTAAATTACAGGTAACAATAAATACATGAGATGTGACAATTCTTACCTGTAAACTATTCTGGAAATTCCTTTGTTATTGCCATCAATTAAAACACCATCTATACATCTGAACACAAACGGATTGCAGACAGACTGGACAAAGATAGGGTCGCTTATCTCATAGACTGTGCCTGTTGGAAAAAAAACACAAGCATATAATAAGTAATTTTAACATGCAAGCTGCCTTACATTAACTGATACAATGATTTATTAGATCAAGTAATGTACAAAGTAATATACAGCTGAAGTCAGACGTTTACTTACAATAAGGTTGAAGTCATTAAAAACTGACTTTTTAACCACTCCAGAGATTTCATGTTAAACTAGTTTTGGCAAGTCAGTTAGGACATCTACTTTATGCATGACAATTTTTTACAACAATTGTTTACAGATAGATTTCACTTGTAATTCACTATATCACAATTCCAGTGGGTCAGGAGTTTATGTACACTCAGATGACTGTGCCTTTAAACAGCTTGGAGAATTACAGAAAATAATGTCACGGCTTTAGCAGCTTCTGATAGGCTAACTGCCTGTGGATGTATTTTAAGCCCTACCTTTAAATTCAGCACCTTGTTGTTAGGCATCATAGGAAAATAAAAAGAAATCAGCCAAAACCTCAGGGAAAAAAAAAAAAAAACTGTGGACCTCCACAAGTCTGGTTCATCCTTGGGAACAATTTCCAAATGCCTGAAGGTACCACTTTCATCTGTACAACCAATGTAAAACTACACATGTATACACACCATGGGACCATGCAGCCATCATACCACTCGGGATGGAGACATTTTGTCTCCTAGAGATGAATGTTCTTTGGGTAGGAAGAGTACAAATCAATCCCAGAACAGCAGCAAAAGACCGTGTGAAGACAGTAGATGAAACAGGTACAAAAGTAAACCAGAGTAAAATGAGTCCTATACCACCATAACCTGAAAGGCTACTCAGTGAGGAAGAAGCCACTGCTCCAAAACCACCATAAAATGCCAGACTACAGTTTACAGCTGCACATGGGGACAAAGATCTTACTTTTTGGAGAAATGTCCTCTGGTCTGATGAAACAAAAATTAAACTGGTTGGCCATAATAACCATCGTTATGTCGGGGAGGGGAGGCTTGCAAGCCAAAGGACACCATCCCTACTGTGAAGCATGGGGGGGTTGTAGGTGCACTTCCCAAAATAGATGGCATCATGAGGAAGGAAGGTTATGTAGATATATTGAAGCAACATCTCAAGACATTAGCCAGGAAGTTACATCTTGGTTGCAAACAGGTCTTCCAAATGTACAACGACCCTAAGCATAATTCCAAAGTGGTGGGAAATAGCTTAAGGTGTTGGAGTGGCCATCACAAACCCTTGACCTCAGTCCAACAGAAAATTTGTGGGCAGAACTGATAACGTGTGAGTGAGCAGGGAGGCCTACACACCTGACTCAGTCCAGTTCTGTCAGGAGGACTGGGCTGAAATTCCAGCAGCTGACTGTATAAAGCTTGTGGAAGTCCACCCAATACGTTTGGCCCAAGTTACGCAATTGAAAGACAATGCTACCCAATACTGTGTATGTAAATTTCTGATCCCCTGGGGATGTGATCGAAGAAGTAAAAGCTAAAAACTCTTATATTTCATATACTTAAAGTAAAGGGGTGATCCTGACCTGGGACATGGAATGTTTATTAGTATTAAATCAGGAATTGTGAAAAACTGAGTTTAAATGTATTTGGCTAAGGTGTTTGTAAATGTCTGACTTCAACAGCACAAAATAATACTGTGACTAAAAAGGCATTAACAATACAGTACAGTACACACAAAAGAAGATTACATTTTGGGGTAAGACTTTTTACAATAAAAAGGTGTTTTGTACTTTTGCTCTCATCATTTTACAGTAAAATTAAGTGCCTCCTCACTAGATAACAAACAGCCTTTGCGGTTATGGAGTAACTGACTTCATCTTTCTTGTACTTATGGTATTCACTTTATTTCATCTTTTTTTTTTTTTTTTTTTACTTAAATTAGTTATAATTTATACTTATAAAACACATAAAAATGCATTTTAAAGATGGAGAACTCTCATGTGCTTGATGTAAGCAGTGGAACATTAATGTCCCTGATTGTTGTTATTCTTTCTTATTTCATTTCAATGTTTTATTAGCAGGAATGTAGGTCAAATGGTTTTTCCATCATTGTCAAAGCACTCTGTGGCATTAACAACATCCTGCATTCTTATTTTTTTATTTTTACAAGACAGAAAACAATCAACCCTCTTTATGTTTCTTCATGAAAACTCCAAACCAATTACTAAACAAAATAATGTATTTTTGTTACATTAGTTTTCATGACTTAAAAAAAACACCTGCATTTAAATGTGTACTTGTAAAACAATTTTAGACTATATTAATAATCACTTTAACCAAAAAAGTGACAATTTGCTATACTTGGTTTACATAAGAACCAGATGAACACCTCAATTCTTATTTACAGTTAAACCAATATATGAACACATAATTATTGTGGTGCAATAAACAATTTCGTCATGGTGCTTTTTTAATGTACGTGTAATATCATTCAGTGCTTTAAGTGTAAGTCTAAATGAGGTGCCACTGGGCACACCACCGGTACTCTCGAGGGTAAACGTGAGCCTATTTCAGGCACTAACAAAACAAACGACACACTTACCAGGGTACATGGCGACTATGCTGCCTTCCTGCACTTTTCCCATAGAGACAAACACGCCGGTTCCTGCAGACAGTAGGGAACTCGGCCTGCGTTCAATAGCGAACCCCAAAGTGTCAAACATGACTTTATCCGGGGTAAAGTCCCTGTGTGCGCTGTCCCACCTTTCGGCACGACTCGGACCGGCAGTGCGGGACGGAGGGCAGAGCGATCGCAGCACCTCCGCCCGCCCGCTGTGGTCTCGGCTGAGGAGCGCACTGCACAGTTTCAGAATGGAAGTCAGGACTTCTTCATCCGGGATAAGTTTGTCTTGCGAGCGCAATCTCACCTGCCGTACAGTCCTGAGAGCGAGTGTCAAACACCAGGCAACGTCAAACTCTTGTAGACTACATTAAAAACCCCACACCGACTGCAAAATTTGACAACCGATAAGTAAATGCTAAATGAGAGCCATAAACTACATAATTTACAAGTATTGAGTTAGCGATTAAACCACCACGATACAATATTGATAAAGTTTACTCTGTTCCCTTAACAGGTGCACATGATCTTTTCTTACGTCTTTAAAATGTAAAATATTACCTTTCATTTTTGCGCATGTTAAAAACTACCCATGGAACAAATCTATATTTGTAGGAATTCCATCCATCTTGCAGTATTTTCAACAAGCCTTTGATCATACTTTTGTAATGAAATCACCCATCAGTGTCCACATACTGGGCGAAATAACCCACAGTGTGTTATTGTTTCATGCGTGGACCATCTAACCCATGATGCAGCGGGGTGAGGGAACAGACTACCCGCGATGCAGCGCGGTCAAAGCTACGTGTACATCGTAGAAATCATTTTTAAACCAGAGCGGAAACAGCCATGGCATGCACAGAAAAGTTACACAACGGCCTAGATAGATGGCACTGTAGCACGGTGAGTGGTACTCTTTGACATTCGTCTGGCGGTACACAGGAGATGCAACAGATTTTATATTGATCTGATACTGGGAAAGTATCACTAGTCTTACTACAACTAAACTTACATACAGGTGTCCATATAGACCAAAAAAAAAAAAAAAAAACTCACTAGGAAACAAAGCAGTTCTGGTTAAAGATATACTTGTTAATTTACAAAAAACCGTAACGAGACCCACAGACACCATCCCTTTAGTTGAAGCCCTCCTAATGGATTCACATTTCTATATGAAGGTCGCAATTTAGGAGACGTAACTGGCCTGGTGACTTTCTCTTTATGCATCTCTAAGAACTTTAAAACTATTTATGATAACTTCAAATGTGTGAATGTGCTGCTAAATAATGTGTCTAACTCAGGTATGTGTACATTATGAATAAAGTCCCAGTACCAGACATCAACCATTAATGAATCTGGTAAATTCCCATCTGATTATGAAGTTAGATAAAATTGTAGTATTACGTGACTTTAACCTTATAGAATGGGTGAAGTAGAGGTTTGTGCATATGGTGTTGTTACATCACATAAGACAGTTTTCAGAGCTTTAAACAGTCATTTTTATGTTACTTAAGTATGATATTGTGTATTAGTGATTTCAAAGCCAGTATTGAACGCACTTGCAAAGTGCTCTCAACAATTTTTTTCACACCTGTATTTGTACGTAAATCTATCCCAATAACTGTAAAGTGCCATGGCGCAACTCTGTAATATATCCCGGACTTCCACAAGCACTGTTGTTAGAAGATAATGTGATTCACATCACCTGTGAGTCGCCATAATGTTTTGACTCAATGCATGTCTTGAATGCTGGAATGTAATTATGACTTCAATGTTATTTTTGTCAGGAAGCTGACAGATGTTGGAACTAAACCTCAAAGATTTTAGTACAGAGTACAAGTGTGTAAACATTTTATGAACATAAATGTACTGGGGAAACAAGAAGGTAAGTCCTCCTGTGCACATTATTTAGTATACAGCAGTTTGACTGCATCCTTAACTGCATCTTCCGAAGGTCATTGTCGCAGTCTGGGGTGGACCATTGTCATTTATTCATAATTGGGTCCTCAGTGAAAAGTTTTCTGATTTAGGCATATAAACCGTAAACACTCCTGTCATTGTCAGCATGGTTTAAAGAAAAAGTGAATATGAAAGCCAGTGTGCCTACTGAAATTCTTCTACTTGGCTTCAAAACCAAGATTTGGTTAATACTATGGGGCTCAAACAGATTCAATGTATGTAAAAACTAAAATGACAACAATATTGCATCAATTAAAAGAAGTACTCCCAAACATTTATTAAAAAAAAAAAAAAAAAAAACCTTGTAACCCTCCTTATGCATTACACAAGGTACGTTTTCCTTAATTATCAATAACAGTGCTATTGGCACAACATGGCTCTCAGTTCTATGAAAAAAAGGATCATAATACAATCCAATTGTTGTTAGCAGCAAACCTTTTCTGAGCTATAGTCATTACTGGATTTAAAACAAAAATCACATTTGATCACTAAACTTTGTGCCGTATTTCCAATATCACTCCTTGTCACTTTGTCATTCATTGAACAATGAATTTATCTTCATGCACATATTTCCACCACTATCAGCTGTGAAATACACAAGTTTAACGTGATATCAGTACAGCATTTTCTTCTTGCTCAACTGACTATTCTGAACATGCTGATCTATTAACTGTCCAGGTGATCTCAATCTGTCATTTGTCAATGACTTAAGATGAGGAATTTCAGTCTGCAATATTCCTAAAATTTTATAACATCAGTACAATGTTGCCTTAATTTAATGTAAAGTACTTAAATATATTTAAAATTAAATAGTGATCAAAGTTAAGAAACTAATGAGTTTAAATATTTAAAAGTGGTAAAGCTGTAATACAATCATCTTCTGTACTTGTACCTTAAGTTCTATACCATTCTTGGCACTACAGTACCCAGTTTATTAAATCCAGAGTATCACACTACATGTGGACTTCATGGGTCATGTGATGTCTTTCATTGTGAGGCTGCAAAAGAATAAAAAAAAAAAAATTAAAAATAAATCAGCAATATCACATAAAATGAGTGAAATTAAACTCATTTTGTAATGCATTAATATACATTAAAAAAACGTTTGCGTTTACTTCAGAATTTCCATCTGCACAGGTTAAACACACAGCAGAAACTCGGGACTAAGAGTGCATGGCAAAGTAAACAGGCTGAAGGTCAGGTAGACAGGTTCTCCATCGCTCACCTGCTGCTCCTGACAAAGAGGTAGGACTGAAGAAGGCAGCCTAGTCCCGAACGGCTGAGATGTGCTGGAAAAAACCCAGGATTCGTTAAAGCTCTGACCAACAGGACAAAGGTACGTGTGTGTCAAATACACTCACATGTTGTGTGCTGTACATGCACTACAGTATTTTGCTACTGTTTCATAACCTACTAAAATGATTTAGTAAAAAAAAGTTCTAACTTGCCATGATTATGCTAAAATTAGATAAAAAAAAAAAAAAAATCTCAAAAGTACAGTCAAACATGAAGAGAAGATCCTGTAGGATATTTCTGCTAATGGACTGGTCTCAGTAAATTTACCTGCTGAATTTCAGTCATGGCCTGCTGGATGGAGGGGTAAAGCCGTGGGAAGGGCCTCATGTCAAGGCTACCTTCTTGGTCAACAGCACCCTGCAGGTCCCAAGCCTTACTGCCCCCCGCAGGGACTTCTCTATTTGACAGTTTCTTCCGGACTGGTGGTTTGTGAGCCGTGGACCTGCCCCTCTGCCCAGGTGGCACAAAGAGTTGCTGTAGCTCCAGGTGCACCTGCTCAGGGCCCGTGCTCTCCTCGCCCCTGGGGCTTGGGACCTTCTCCAGCATGTGCAGCTCTTCATAATCGGGCTGTTGGTCACAGGCCTGGAACGGCAGAAATTAAACCGTGAAAAAACAAGTTCGCTGCTTTAAATATGGTTACTGATTTTTGTCCTCAACATGCAGAAGAGTCATAATAAACTTACCTTGATTTATGTGCAAGTTAGACTTATTACACTAACAGATTTATCATTTGTACTCATGTATATTATTAGAACCATTAACATTTATATTGCCAATTCTAAGGCATAAAAGTGAAATGAGTTTACAAACAGCATCAGTTTTTTGGTTACCTGTCCACAAGGCACAGTGAGAAGTTCCATGAAGGGCTTGATTCCATTGCAGGTGTGGTAGTCCACCAGGTCTGGCAGTGAGGCGTGAGCTCGGTCCTCGCCCAGGATTACATACCGGCCGTTACTCTGCATCTCCACCATGTAGTGTCTGCATCGGTCTGAACCTCTGCCAGAGACAGAAATCACAGGCACCAACATCAGAAAATATAACTGTAGGTCTGTGTTAAATGTCTCATTAAAAAGTCTTATAATTTATGTTGATTGGTATAAAGTTAATGAACATGAAACCTGGATATTCTATTGTTATGGATTTATGACCACATTGTTTGTTATTAAAGAACATTTTCCTGTCAGTTACTTTGAACTAAAATTAACCACACAAAGTAGTGTAGACCACTGCATAAAAATCAGAAATGCATCAAGATTCCAGTGATCTTCTGTGGTTTGTTTTACTAGTACCTGTATGTTAGCGTGTAACCTTCCCGACTCTGTCCAACTCTGATCAAGAAGCAGCCCAAAGACTTATCCATCAGCAAATTCTCAGCTTGTCTAGAAAAAGAGACCCAGAGCAGAGTAAGTTTAAGGAAAAATAAAAAAGTTGCACTAATACATCAGTACCGTATCACACCTGTGTGCTGTTGCACTGACACATCAGTACCGTACCATACCATACTGTACCTGTGCGATTTTCCACTGCACTGTTGCCATTCTGTACCTATACTGTACTTTGTGTCAGATTTTGGTGTCATTTCTAATGTTCCCTGCTTAGGAGGAACACCAAAATGTGCTGGACTCCATACCAACCTGCACATGTCAGTGTCACAATGACATAATGGCCAGGGCATTCTCTATGGGACTACAGGTGCCATGTTTAACATTTGAGTGACGTCAAAGTAGTTTTTGGTTTTGTTTTAAATTCAATACAAGATGGACAGCATGCAAACTGGTGTGTTGTAATGGCAGCATTTTCTTGGGAGTGTTCAGGAATATTTGGTACTGGGAGAAGTGAGTGGAAGAGACGGAGCTGG
Source organism: Chitala chitala (assembly GCA_025773905.1). Taxonomy (NCBI): domain Eukaryota; kingdom Metazoa; phylum Chordata; class Actinopteri; order Osteoglossiformes; family Notopteridae; genus Chitala; species Chitala chitala. The sequence continues at coordinate 31,065 of JABJVR010029045.1, forward strand.
AAATGTAACTTCAGTCAGGTTACCTTCTACTATGTTATAGTTTTTACTTTATGAACAGCCTTTAAATGTTTATACACCTGATTTCACACCTATGCACATGGTATAATAAAGAGAGAACACCAGCACATACTCATCCATGCTGAAAAGCTACAGTGTGGAGTCACAGTCCTGTTAATGATGTGCAAAGAAGAGACAGTAAGTTAAGCAACACCTTTTCATCTGTACCCAACTAAGATCAATATCACCTACAAGCAATTAACTTCGCATTCATTCATTGACACATCACCTGACATATGCCTCACCTGCGTGTGATCATCCCATGGAACCAGCAAGGGAAAGCCCCGTCTTTCACTACCTTTCTGGCCTGGGTCTCTCTGAACCAGCGGATTGTGTTTCTTCTCTTGCTATTTCTCTCACTGGCCTTCGGTTCCTCTCCTGAGGTTGGCAAGAGCAGGGCAGAGTCCCTGCTTAGCATCAGCTTGTTATCAAATGGAGTGGCCTGAAAAGGAAAAGTGAGAGGGCCTGCTGGAATTATCCTTTCAATGGAGGCTGGTCAGGACTACACCGCTAATGGCCATCACATCATTTTGTACCTGGGTGTTTAAGCTCATATACTTAAGTACCAGTATGGGCCCTGATGTTGTACCCTTGGAAGTATTTACTGTAATTAGACTTACACTTACTTCAGTAACCTTGTTGACCAACTCAGTTGTTAGTTGTCTTTCAGACAAAACAACCAACAGAAAAGCTAAACTGCTTTTAATAGTAAACATGCTCAAAGAAATAAATAATACAGGAGAGGAGAAGCCACACCTCAAAGAACTTGCTACGAGGACGAGGAACAGGCACTGGAATAACTGGATTCAGACTTTCTGCCAGGTGACAGCGAGGTTTAGGCTGAGGTTTCTTCACCCTTGGCAGTGGGACAGGTGGAGACGGGGGCCCTAACAGACAGGAGGGTACCAAAAGGATAATTATTTGTCAAGTGTCACAGTAAAGGCATAATTGAGAACAAAATTACCTACAAAACTCTACAACTCTAGTAAATGCAGGTCCACACAGTCTATGTTATGTACCAAAACGCAGACCTAGAACAGACCTGTGATAGCAGCTGTCTGTGGTGACTACAGTAGGTTTTAATCATGGTACTTTTCACACATAACTGCCACACAGTGAAAACATATGAAGTATAGAGAAAATCTGAGATGCTCACGCTTATTCTCCTGCTCCATGTCCAACTGTTTCTTCATCTCCTGCTCCAGCTGCTGCCGGAGCCTTTCCTCCTCTTCTCTTTGCTGGGCTTGTCTGTGCAGCTCCACAAGGAGAGCTAGATACCTCCGTCTGCAGCTGACCATACGAAAATCTGCCAGCAAAGCACACACGCTAGCACTTTGTCATCACAGAATCAAGAAAAGCTCAGAGGAGACAGAGCACTGGAGGCGTGCCTTTCAAATGTGTCAAGAAAAATGGGGTGCGTTTGTCATTAGGCTAGCAATCATATCGGTTTCACACTGCTGAAGAAAAATGAAAATCAATCCATGTGCTTGTCTGGTGTCACTGCATCAGGTCCAGACCATCTGCTGTAGAAAATACGCAAACGCCACTGAACTCACTCTTCTGGATGACAACTGCTATCCTGTTCAGTCTTTCAAGTAACCTGGCCAGTTCCTCCTGATGCCAGTACTTAAAGAAGAGACGGGAACTCCTGTATTCAACGCAAACGCAACAGTTCATGAACCTGGTTTACTTCGTTATCAATTCAAATGTCAAAACTGAAGTGTGAAATCATGTACTAAATAAAAATGTGAGGCCCATATCTTTGAAACTGAGTTTACATGGTAATAGCATAAAGGCAGATAAAGTACAGCTTACCCACACTTCCAGTCACAGAGCTCTGTGCTGTTCAGGATTGACATACAGCTGAAAACCCCACACACACACACACACACACACACACACACACACAGAGAGATGAATATATGGACAGAGTCCCATTCTTTTGTAAAGGCGTAACAATGAATGTGATACAATATATTATATTAATACAAAAATGGATGTATTATTAAACACAATCTTAAGCACTTACCTTTCCTTATTCAATGGAAGATCAGGTTTTAACAGGAGAATCCTGTACCTGATAATAAAGAATTCAGATTAAAATAACAGCAGAATACTATTACAAAAATCTGTAGTCTCTATGATGTCTTATTTGAAGAGTTACATGGCACCAAAGAGGATATGAGTAGACACAGATTTTCTATGGTACTATGTGGGAATAAATGCAAGTGTCAGACACACCTCTGTGCAAATTCTTTGAAGGAGGGTCGCCAAGAGAAGCCATGTCTGCGAATGCGAACAGTCTCCAGGAGGCCGTTGTACCTGAGCTTTCCCGGGGACACAAACTTCAGTTACCTACAGAACTAAGTAATCCACCTATACTAGCCACCGTAGGCTTTACAACCACACTGATATTTACTGTTAAATTCCTAGACAAAAAAAATATTTTCAGTATTTAATAGCCTAATGTCTGTATTTATATTAAAATCTCTGATGATGTACGATTCTACTGAATAGTATACAAATCGTTACACAAACAAAACAAAAACGGCCACAGCCTGTCGTGATTGGTCATTAGGGATGCTCTGGTTGCTTGGCTGTTGATAGAAATCAGTCAGTTTTCAGCCCAACTCAAACCTGTAGTTTGTTTGCACTAGTCCTAATCAGTGGACATATTTGATCAGTTCTCTCTTTGGTTCAGTTTCTTTTCACACATGAAAAAAATCCTAGCAAACCAAAATGTATCACTACCAGTCATGTGAGACTGTTCTCTCCACTCACTGATAAAAGAGTCTGGGGCTGGAATAAGAACATAAACACAGGAAGATGTGTGTTCTGTACTAGTGAATAGTCCTGTGAAAGAAATCTGCTCTGCAACAAGAGAAACAGCACAACTGGCATTTGCTCATAACTGCAGTAATTATCTGCATTGTTGCCTCGGTTCTATGTGGCACTGTTCAGCAGACTGTACACAGCCCTTCTCCTTATGCCATTGACTGAACATTTAGAAAATTTCAGTGTTTTTACGAGCTGTTTGTAGGAGCTGACAGATGTTCTCACCTTCTCAAATATCAAGAAGACAAAGTACCTTGTTGTTTTCCAGGTTAGACCGCGATACGCTGCCCTGCTCATTGCCAGTGCTACATGTTTCAGCTGTTCACATAGGCTCTGCTGCATCACAACATGCAAAGTCGCCAAACTAAGAGACTCACTCAGCTAAAACCTGCAGCGTACTGTCTGTAGTTGGTCTGGATCAAGGTCAGATCACATTCAGACTAACTGAACTGCTCCAGAGCTAGTTTTGGACCGGACAGAGACCAGCTCCAGTAAAGGGTCTCAATACGACTGTTTTGGTCCGCACCTGAGTGCAACTGCTGTGTTTCAGCCCTGCCTAAATGAACTGCACCAACAGGGATTCGATCCAACCAGAATAAATAAGAAAGGCGTGAAACCAACCTCAGCCTCCCCCCCCCAAAACTTGTTTACCCTTCTCTTTGAAGTGAGAGAGACTGCACTTTTAAACTTAAAATAAAATAAAATAAATAAATAAATATCTTGGACTCACAGCTGTGTGATTGGAGCTGTATGTGGGAGTCACTCAGCTAACCCCAGGTCTTTGGAAGAACATACTAATCACAACACCACTTTTACAGGACAGTGAGTAAAGCCATGTAAAATGGTGTAGCATCTATGGTGGCTAGGTGGCTCAATGGGTAGACCTTTAGGCTGGGATGCAGAAGTCTCCCAGTTCGAATCCCGCCATCAAGTGTGTCCTCGAGCAAGACACCCTGCACTAGCTTATTGTAACACGCATGTGAAATGTTGTAAATCGCTTTGGATAAAAGCGTCTGCTAAATGACTAATTTAATCTAGTGTAGACAGATTTTGATGTTTGGAAGAAAACTATGATTTTCTCTGTATTCTGTTTTATATTCAATTTACAGGAGAAAATAAAATAAATAAAAGTCATTCACTTTATCCTGACAGCACCATGTAAGCAAATTAGAAACATGGACACAACTGGGTGATACTCAAATATCACAAACAAAGCAGCATGACCTGATGACTAAACACCAGCAGCAGAAACAGGAGTTCAAAAACACGAGCAGCACAAACGCCACCCTAACAAGACAGACTGGTTTGTACAGCGGTGTATTACTCCCACCATACAAAAAAAAGATCAGTTTTGTGTTTTAACACAAAGCAGCTCTGTGACGTTAACAGGTTAGTGGTAACAGACTATATGCCAATAAATAAGAAGATACAGTGCGCCTTTGCCCATTGTACAAATGGAATAAAACATCCTGTGATCTGTATAAAAGCATAATAATAGAAT
>JABJVR010029056.1:0-35453 GCA_025773905.1 Chitala chitala
GTGTGTGTGTGTGTGTGTGTGTGTGTGTGTGTGTGTGTGTGTGTGTGTGTGTGTGTGTGTGTGTGTACATGTGTGTGCAAGTGTGCGGACTGGTGTGCACAAGTATGTGTGCTTCCATGTTGTTCCAACAGTAAGCCTGTGAAAGGCAGAGTACAGTCAACAGCAGAACCTAGAACCCCCAGATGGGAGCTGGAAGCCAGGGTATAGGACGGATGTGCATTGACTGAGCCATGGTGTGTGTGTGTGTGTGTGTGTGTGTGTGTGTGTGTGTGTGTGGTGTGATGTGATGTGTGTGTGAAAAGGAGGAGGGGCGATGTGGCGAGTCACAGTTAGGTGCAATGATTGGAAGACATGTGTTTGGTAGCTTTACATTTGATATATATGATTGCTCTGCCAGGTATACAGGGTTTCTTATTGGGCTTTACTGGCATCGGCAGCAGAAACATGGGGGTGAGCAGTCATATTTTGAGCAATGTTTTGCATGGACAGGGAGGCAGTCAGCTTGACTACTCGAACTGTAAACGCAGGCCTGCTCTGACAGAAAACAGGTATCAGGCTGTTAGCAGGCAGAGCTAACTGCGGCCCAGCCTCCAGTGGTCCAAAATCTTCTTACCGGTGACAGGAAGCTACCCTTGTCATACAGGATGGTAGGGAACCAGTTAACAGGTCCTGTCAAAATGCCATTCGTGGTACATCAAAAAACGTCTTTGGGATTTCTGAAAACGGCAATAGGGCTACAGCTCGGATGAACTGACAAGCGATGCATAACGATATGCATCTGAGACAGGAACCTCTAGGTATGGTTAAGGATCTGGAAATGGCATGTTGGCGTGACAAAAGCTAAACGCATCATATGTAGCATGGGTGTCAACCTGTGCTTCCAGCTGGACAGGCCGACAGGTTACGTAAGCTAGGAAAGTCCTGATTTTATACCACATTCCCACCTGTGGAATTGTCTGTGTGCAAGTCACTTTGGATGAGACTCTCTTCTAAGCATGTAAACCAAGGCTGACTATCTGTCTGTAAGGTTTGTTGTCGGACTAGAAGTCAGCTGAGGCCTGAGGGAAAGTTGACCGATAAGCAGGTGGGAGGACACCAAATTACAGCCACACACTTAGGTGTTGACTGCATTGGCATTTACAGGTGAAGAAATTTACCTGTGATATCCTCCTTGCCTTTACTCATTTTAATTGCTTAACAGACAGTCTACAGCAACTGCTACAACTTATAGCTTTGCATAGGTGTGACTTTTCCTGAGTAATATCACTTAAAGGTACTGCTTCAAGGTTGCAGCAATTCCAAACATTTTTACACCTGTTTTATTTAAACACTTTTGATCACACAGACAATTCACTGACGGCTATGCTGCTTAGTTCTCCAGTCATCCTTGCAGCCAGCACTAAACATGTTTGCTAACCAATTTAGACATTTCTTTGACTTTAGAAATTACCAGCAACATCAAATTTTCAAAGGTACAACAGTATAACCTTTTGGGAACTGGGGAGCTTTAGTTTCTGTAGTTTTGTTATAACTTACAGTAAAATGTACTAAACATACTACACGGTTTCTTCAGGTTCTTTATTATCTTTTTGTTTTCATTAGAGGGTTTCAATGTTTAATATTCAGTGTAAATACGTAGGGCAAGAGCCATTTCCTTGGTATATGATTTTATTGACTCTGTAACCCTAAATTGGCTGAGTATTTTGGAAAAATTAATAATCAAGGAATAAACTAACAAATGTTTTATATAAAAAATGCACTATTTATAAATTAAAATAGGAGTTGACCAGTCAGTTCAAGTGCTTTTTAAACATTTTAGGTAGTACAGCTTTCCAAAATTCAGGAAACCTTCTGTTAATAGATTCTTAACCAAAGAAGAAATCTGCTGTTTCAGAGCTATGTCGGTACTGTCTCTCATGTTCCCTCCTTATTTACATTTTTCATTCCACCAAATATTTCAGAAACTATGCTCACAAGTTAGTGACTTGAAATGTCGTATACGTCAACCTGACACAAGTTAAAGACAGAACGCATACGCTCGTCTCATTTCTGAGATGCCCTACATATTGTATTGTCAGTGCATTAAAAACACTTTCCCTTGTACGGTGCTCTGATAAGTGTTCTGCTGCACTTTGTGCTTGGGGGAAAAAAATGAGGAATTAAAATCATCTCGTGGCTGTTTAATTGCCTTGTCAGTGGCAAGCACCCATGGATTCTGGGAGGTGTGATCATACCAGGGGGTGATTGGTGTTTTTATGCACAAGGGTCTCCAGGTCAAGTTCAGCCAGCAGACGAACTCAGGCAATTTATGCAGTGAGAGTAGCAGGAGAGGCTGTTGACAGACTCTTGTGCTGCAGGGAATACCATCTGGTTATGGGTCTAGGATGTCTGCTACGGCCAGGAGCAACAGGATATTATTTCTATTTCACCTTGAGCCATACAAGCATCTGGATGGACTACTGGTATAGGTGTGACTAAAGTATAAAGCAGTGATAAAAGAAACGATGATTCTATTCCAACTCAGTCTCCATCATTACACAGGCTGCCATATGATCAAACAGCAGCCGGTGTAGTAACCAATTGAATGTTGGTTAAACCTGCTGGAAATTGACGGTTCTTCATAACCCCACCCACTGCAACTTTCAAAATGTTCTTTCTTCCAATATTGCCCTATTATGATGGCTTCTCTTCAAATGTACATGGTTAAATAAGTGGAGAAAAGGGGGGGAAGCACCTCTAGCTAAAGTGATGACTCATATTGGCAGTTTCCAGAACACCCTCCCCCACAGTCTGAGTGACTATAGCGACCCAGCTTGTTTACACTTTCCGTAACTTTGGCGTCACTGTTGTCCAAAACAGAGCTGTAGTCACCTGTCCTCTACCTGCATTAGCTCCAAAATCTGCCAACGTTGTCTGGTACTTTTCCTTGTGTCCATCTCACATTTTCAAACCCTGCCTGACAGGGGGAGCCAGTGAGCCATAGCCTTCATCTTCCAATAAATTAAAAAGTAGATACAGTTCTGGTTTTGGGTCTGGTGCACCTGCTGTTCTTGTACTCAGTGACATACATTTCTGTTATTGTGGCCATGTTGATCACTAAGGATAAAGCTCATGTCAACAGGGAAATATTAGCTCACGTGAGCATTCATGTGGCTGGGTAACAGTCATTGGTTCATAATTTTTTTCCATTGCAGAAGCAGGTTATGGGTTCGAGTCAGTAAACACAGAGCCCAAGGATTGGCCGGGGTCAAGCCAAAGTTCCTGCTCTGCACACATATTTGCTCATGGCCTGAAGCAATCGTCCTTTGAGATGTTGTTAAGTACAGGGGAGCAACAATATTGGAAAATGTCATTTTCTGACTGCTAATTTTGAAACTGATATTTGAAAGCTCTTCAACAGTGTGCATGGACCTGTACAGTTTAGCTGTGCATGCGTGTGAGAAAAACCTTGCTCTTACATGAACTGTTGCTGAAAATTGGACAATACAACATGTATATTTGGCAGTCCTTATGTACAGAGTACAATGAAGATAGCTGGTAGAGACAGAGGCACATGAGCCTGCTCTCGCTTGCAAACAACTTAATTCAGCAAAATTTTAGGCCAGTGTGGATCTTTTAACTGCATGTTGTTTGGGATACCTGTATTTGTCTGATCTTGCTTACAACAGGTAAAGATGTCACAGAGTACAGGAGAATGCACTGGCTTTTAATGAGAGGCTATGTAAGCTCAGTTCAGTACATTCCTTAATCTAAAAGAACAGTTCTCCATTTCCTTTTTTCCAAATCAGTGTCTCATCAGTGGCTCAGTTATCTTTTCCTATGCACTAAATTCTCCCTCAGCCTTCAAATGAAAATAACAGAATTTATTTATTAAAATTAAGGAGCACTGTGGCTCAGTGGGTGAGGTTGTCTCTGTAGTCTTTCAGAACTGTGGTTCTGATTCTGCCTTTGGCTTTATGTGTACAGAGTGTGTGTGTTCTTCCTGCTCCTGTGAGGGATTTCTATGGGCACTTCAGCTTTCTCTCACACTCCAAAGGCACGCTGTTCAGGTAAGCTCATGATTTTAAATTGGTTCAGTTATAAGTGTGTATGAGTAGATGCCCAGTGTTGGTGTGGTGCTTCATCCAGCTAGGGTGTATACTGCTTTGTACCCAGCTGTCGGTACAGGCTCCAGGTTCTCCTACATCCTTGAATGGGAGTTTGGCAATTTATATATGTGTAAAAAAACCAACTGTGAGAGACAAATAAACGTCTGCTGCTGTGATCTCACATACAAACACAAAATGTTTTTCTTTTTACTTATCATAGGATAAGGGATAAATTCACTTAAATTAACTGGATTGTCTTCTACTCCCACCAATTTCCCTAGAAATCCATGCAAGAGGACACAGGATTTAATGACTTTGTCTTGCAAAATTTATAAACAAACCTGTCAATGGTGGTGGGGAGTATTTATCATATGATGACTTACATGGGCTTCTGTAGCTTCACTGTAACCAAGGAGATAGTTGGATGAATCCCTGCAAGTGACCTGTTTGGATTAGATTACAGTTAGCTGTAACTGATTAGTGTTCATTTGATATTCTGCTCCCCCAAACAGGTCACTAACCCATATTTTTTGCATTTGAATCTAAAGTTACGAATTACAAACTGATTGCCTCAAAGAAAGCACAAGTCAGTGGCTTTATGACATTGTGCTATTTCTCTGCCCCAGAGCATACCTAGGCTCTTCCTGATCTGTTTATGACGCTTTCTTTTCTCTCTTCTAGATCACTTGGTACAAGAAGATGCTGGGCGATTGATCATATCAGGTCTCTTAGTTCAGATGGAATCTCGGTCTGTACTGCTTTGTTCTTCATGTCCTTAAGTTTGGCCTGTCTGGTTTTGGAGTCTACCCCTGCTTTTCACAGTGCCTCCCGGTCCAGCCCATAGGCCGGGCAGCATGGATAATGGATCCATGACAGTAGGCTACCGATTGTTCTATCCCATCCTTTCATGGAGCCCGAAGCCGTCTCCCAATGGAACTCCTCCCATGCCGGCCCCCGGCTCCAAACAGCCCCGCCCCCCAATGCCTCAGGAGCGGTGCTGCCCCAAGGTGGGGTACTTGCCCAGTCTCTAGCGCTGTTTGCTATGCTGCTGATGGACTTGCTGGCTATAGTGGGCAATGTAGCCGTCATGGCAGTCATTGTCAAGACACCGCAACTGCGCAAGTTTGCCTTTGTGTTCCACCTGTGCCTGGTGGACCTCCTGGCAGCACTTGTCCTGATGCCACTGGGCATGCTCTCAGACCGGGCCTTCTCAAGCGAAGCCCTGTGCCGGAGTTACCTGTGCCTCAGTGTGTGCCTAGTGAGTGCTGCCATCCTCTCCATCTCTGCCATCAATGTGGAACGCTATTATTATGTGGTGCATCCAATGCGCTATGAGGTGAAGATGACCCTGGGCCTTGTGGCCTCAGTGCTGGTGGGCATCTGGATCAAAGCCATCATTATGTCCGCCTTGCCCCTTCTAGGCTGGGCCTTCCAAGGTGCTGGGATGGTCCCTACACCAACTCCTCCGCAAGGCCGTGGGCACTGCTCTTTGCACTGGACAGGTGGTTCCAACCACACAGTCTTCATGGTCCTCTTCACCTTACTTTACTTCCTGTGCCCGGTGCTCATTATCCTGGTAGTGTACTGCAATATGTTCAAGGTAGCGAGGGTGGCCGCTATGCAGCATGGGCCTCTTCCAACCTGGGCAGACACTCCACGGCAGCGGTCTGAGTCTCTTAGCAGTCGCTCCACAATGGTGGCCAGCTCAGGAGGTGGGCCCCGCAACACACCACAGCGGACCTTCAGTGGCGGCAAGGCAGCTGTAGTGCTGGTGGCTGTGGGGGGCCAGTTCCTCTGCTGTTGGCTGCCTTACTTCTCTTTCCACCTGTACTCTGGCCTGGCATCTGCCCCACCTGCCTCTTTAGCCCAACTGGAGGAGGTGGTCACCTGGATTGGCTATTTCTGTTTTGCCTCCAACCCATTTTTCTATGGTTGTTTGAATCGGCAAATCCGGCAGGAATTGGGAAAAAATCTGGCCTGCCTCTTTAAGCATGGTGGTCACGGTGAGGAAGAAGGTTTGCCCAGCCGGGAGGCCTCCATTGAGGAGAACTTTTTACAGTTCCTCCAAGGGACTGGCTGCAGCCTGGAGCCCCATGGTTCTCTTAGTGCCTCCAGTCCCAAGGTTGAAAACCGTCGAGCTTCTGTGCCACCGGTTCGCGAGCCGCCACCACAGGAGACTGCTGCTGTTGACTTCCGTATCCCTGGTCAGATTGTTGAGGAAACCTCTGAATTTATGGAGCACAACCACCTGAACAGTGACCTCATCCTCTCAGACAGTTGCATCAGGACAATCCCACCCACTAAACGGGAGTTGTAGCTTTGGACAGATTTGGTCATGAAACAAAAAGTTCAGGTCTGTTGATGAATTTTTGTATTGCTTACTTTGCCTCAGTCTGCCAAGGCCCAGCAAAGGGCTGTGGATGCTAAACTTGTTTGTTTATATCTTTATGACTCGGGCTGTTGTTGTTGGAGAACTTCAGAGGTAGTTTTGTGGTTCGGGTTTCACAGTCTATCCAAGAACCAGATAGTGTGGTTCATTATAGCAGGAGGAGTTTTATGTTCAGGTTCTTCTGGTAAACGAGTAGAAGCAACAGGCTATGATGTGGAAAAAGGAGGGCAATGTTTATGTGCTTCACAGCCAGGACAGGGCTGAAGTTTGGTAGGGGATAAAGGAACAGCCTGGAGACCTTGCACATTTCATGCCTCCACCTTAGCGAAGGCTGTCACAAGGCTCTGGTTTTCTTACACTCTGCCTGGACTTCTCCCTGTCTGTAGACGAGCGCAAGAGGCGTATCTGTTTGCACTCGACAATCCAGGCTTTAGAAACTCAACGCAGTACAGAACATCCCGCCCAGGCTTGAGATCAACACCCCCCACTACCCCCATCATCCAGCACCACAAGCCTAACCCTTCCCGACAATCAGCCGTGCAATTGTAACAAAAACGACAAGCCTTAGGAGGTCAGCCAAGCGATAACGCTCTATGTGTTTTTCTTTTCCGCTACAAAAACATCATAAGAATGTTGTCTGTTAAAGGGAAAAGCAGCTCTTTTGCTCCATCTCTGTCTGTGAAGCTCTGACCTAAAGACACTGAATTTTCCTTGCTTAGCGCTCCTCTTTATAAATAAACCCTCATCATACAAGAGCAGTGTTACGTAGTCTGAGAGAAGTCTATCCCTCTAGTTAGAAAGACTAGGCACAGCCCATAGTAAACTTCACATAAGTAGCATTGAGCTACCTGGACTCCTTCCAGCAAAGAACATGCTACCAGTTAGTGCCGCCCTTCTGCCCCTTCCATTTCAGAGTACACATTTGCCCAGTGCATTTTATTGTTCTCAGGATTCTGGAGGCAAGTGTGCTTAACTACTCTTTCTGATTGTTTCCCAAATAAAATATTTATTGTTGTCAGACTTGTTTAAGGATTCTGACAGCACCACCACCCTTGGTATTTATAGTAGCAGAAGCAATGTTTGGGCTTATTTTAGAATTCTGCCTGAATACATGAATGTGTCGCTGGGTTACAGACTGTGATGGACCTGTTTTCAGTGCGTTCTCACAACCGCCGCTTTGACGATCGCGCTATTCTGTACTACATTTACAACTGTACAGATCCTGCTACTTCTGCCATCCCATGACATCAGGATAGAAGCACTTTGTTGGATACCTTAATAATGGAAACGAATTCAGGTCAGAAGTATGAAAGCTGAAATTGTATTTATTTAAAAATGTACATACTATGCTATTGGTCAGAATGGTCCTCTGGGTTTTGGTTACCTCAAGATACAGTGTGTACTGTGAATGAAAGGTTTGCTGAAGTATTCTTGCGATGTACCACAGAATACCTTCTTTTTTACTTTGTCTCTTTTTATATTTACAGAAGTGAGATTTTATTAACCCAATGGAAATTATGTTGTGAAAATCACAGGGAAGTTCTCATGGTAAATCACACTCCCTCCCAGTACAACATCAGCTACATAATGGTGTTGTGTCTTCCAAACAGCTGAAAGAAGCTTATTCAGGTTTCCAGAGGCAGCATAGCTGACAGGGTTCCCATGCAGAGGGACAAATTGGGAACAGTTCTGCATGTAACGCCATGTACCCCACACCACCTGCCCCTACTCCCCACCACACACACACACACACACACACACACTTGTGACCAGAAAAAACCAGAACAACAGCTAAGTGCTGGATTCCCACTGCTGTCAATGTGCAGGGGCTTCAGGTTAAGGAAACATATCCAGGCAAATACTGAAAAAAAGAGTTTCCTAAAAACGTAGAATGATTGTCCTAAACACATCACTGGTTAAACAAATGTCAGGATATTGTTATTTGTACACTTGAAATACAGTTAAAGATGGAACTGAAAGAAAGACAGGAATGGATTGTAAAGCTTTCATTATATTGAAGGACAGTAATATGTCATCATCATTCAACCTTTGATCAGGTAATAGTAGGTGTGTACAGTTTAGTGTCCCCAGAAGTGGCATAAAAATTTTAGGGTGATAAAAATTCAACCTGCTCTGCAAGGCCTTGTTATATTCTTTACACACTGGTATATTTAAGTGTAGTAATGTTTTTAAATCCTTCTTCAAATTTTCACTGACTACTAAAGTAAAGTCTTAAAGATTACTCAGCCACCAATAAAATTGTACTGAACAACTTTTGTGTAGTTCCAACTGCTTTTATCGCATTAGGAATTTTCATTGGTTGTTGGGTTTACATGCAATATGACATAGTAAAATCTTTATAGAGTCAGGGCTGACCTGAGCAGGAATGGAACAGGCAACATGTGGGTCCCAGCATGGCAAGCCCACTGTTTATGGGTAAACCCCTGGCATCTACCCCTCCCTATTGTTTTGCCATAAGCAGCACAGGACTGTTGTGCCCAAACAGCAGGTCATGAAGGCAGTCCTAACACCTGTCTACAGAAACCACTTTCCTTTTTTAAAAATACATGCAATGGAGGCCTTTACCCTTAACCTCCCAAATTCATTTGAAAACACTTACGAAAACAACAACTATACAAATACAAAGACCCAAACTCTGCCTGACGAGCATTGTTAGTATACCTTACATTACTAGTATACCTGCCCATTGTACCCTCATGTAGTTCTATCCCACTAAGTTTGCCTTCCTTTAATCCATCTGGCCTTCTCTGTGTCTCCTGATTTCTCTCACTAACCCCCCTCCATCACCACCCCCGATTCTCACACCATGGAGTCCCAGAGCTCCAATATCAGGCATCAAAAAGACTAAGAAAGCAGGGGAAGCGGTGGACCAAATGTTAAGATTTCAGAAACAGCTGGAGTGGGGGGTTGGAGAATAAACTGGAGACATGATGTTGCTGATTTTTTTGTTTAGTCATTTCTATGCTGATCCACAGAAAAATTAAAACACTGATCATAGCTATACTGTACATATACTGGATCAAGTTTCAGTTTTTATTTATTGAAGCACTTGGTATCTCATTATTAATACATACAAAATGTTTACGGCCTTATATTGCTACTATAGCAATAAGCAATTTGTAAAAGGGGTTAAAAATTTTAATAACAGAGTGGTACATCATAAATAATTGAGATTTTAGAATAAAATATATGGTCAGTAGAGGTTGGGATGTTGAGCTTTTCCAGCAGCCCCTAGAAGTGAAAATAACGAGAAAGTTTTCATAGATTTGTGGATTCTGCTGAGATGTCTGTGATGTCTGAAAAGCAAATATTTCTCACAAGAAAGTTTTCAGGAGTGCGAGGGGAAGCAGTTAGTGTCGATTCTGTGTTATAATAATGATTTCTGTAAAAGAAATAAAGCAGGAAAATCTGAACCTTACTGCAATTTTTCATTTTCTCTGGGATTTTTTTACCTGTGCTAATTCATTGGCTTTGTTTAACTAAAATAAAAGAGTTTTTGACACAAGATCATCCGATAGTGAATAAACTGTTGAATGGCACTTCTGTTTTGAGAGCACCCTTCTCAAACGCACAATTCCTGTTCCACTTACTAAATTAAAGTCTCTTTTGTCTGAATTACAATTTTTCATCTACTAGTCACATGTATGAGTCCCAGCACTCATCTCAGTTACTTTGGGAAACTTTTGGGTGACTGTCTAGAAAGTTGTTCTCCAAATACAGATAAGAGTATGAGATTGCCCTCAAAATAGTTTTATGCTCATAAAAGTCAGTTTTCCTTTTTTAAATTTTCCTAAATGGTTGGCAGAGCATTAATGTATGTAGGACAAAACCAGGTAGCCAACTGCAAGACACATACAAACAACAGGGTGATTAGCATAACCTCCAAATGAGTATGTTTTAGCAGGTAGCAGGTCATCTGGGCCTGTAGGGAAAACTGTGTCCAGTTGGGTTAAAGCTGCAGGTCAACACCAATGGTAGCATATCATGAGAAAACTCTCATTGTCCTGACTGCTGGACGGGTGGACACGCACATATGACCCTTTTTGTTTTGATTCCACAATGGCAGACAGAGCATCACAGGTCTGAACAAATGTCTGCTTACATGAGATATGCCGCATTGTTGGGTTCAATATGCTAGACACTCTAACAGGGTTCCTTTAAAGTGCAAAGGTCGAGCTTTCACTGGCCTTGAGGCTGCGTCCTCGCAAGGGTGACATTGACGTTGTACATATATGTGCATAAAATGGAACTGCAGGCTTCAAAAGAACATAGAGAACTGGTATTCCAGTGTTCTTTTGTCACGCTGCTCTAATGTAGACCAGGAAAGCTATACTATCAGTTGTCAGTCAGGAGGAAAAAGCATTCATTACTTGTAAAACCACTATTGGTTAGCTGGCATATTTCTTAGTTTACTGGCATTATAGAACTGTATTATTGAAGTGGTCCATCCAGTGGTTGATCATGTTATATTTATGCACTGGTTTCAGTCCACAACATGCATTTATGTAATCTAAAACATATCTGATGCACTGATTCTACATGGGGGGGTAATTAGCGTTTTAACACATTGTTTAACGTAAGCTGTGCTAGATAATTTAAATATTGGCAAACTAACTGTTTTGGAGCAGGAAATTATCTATTTTTTAAACAATTGCTTAATTGCTTAGCTGACATATCTTAGCTTGCATGTGTGTTGGTTTTTCTTCAAATGCATTGGACAACTGGCATTTTTGTTGGCTCAATACTGACAGTATTAATTTTTATATTGTCTCCTTTAGTGTTCTTTTCATTGGTTTTTCAAATTTGTATTTGTCTGAGAACACTGTGGTCTGCCTGCATTTATATTCTGCCACAGGTTCTAGTACACTCGGTTAAAGTTTTAGTTACATACACATAGCAGCGTTACATATGAAGAGCATTCAGACCACCTGCGTTGTTTGCTTTACATGTACATCGACTTGTTTACATGTATACAACTTCTTTTGATTTGCTTGCCAGCACATACACTGGTCTGGTAATGGCTGCTATGACTGTTGTAGCGGTGTCATTTGATGTTTTTAGAGCGAGAATGTACAGAAGTTGGAAAACTGACCCATCATTCTATAGCAACAAATTCTTTTTGGAAAGCATTTGTCAGCCTTTAAAGAGTGACAGAACCACTTTAATTCAGACATCACTTGTAGTAAATGCAAACTTCTGTATTCGTCTCAAAAAAAAGCAAAACAGGCATTTCACCAGCATTTTGACTTCGGTGCATCTGAAACCAGACCAACACATATGACAGGAAACAGGAGAATTCACCAAAAATTTTCTAAAAATATTTTCAGTACACATTAAATTATTAACCCTTGTATGGTGTTCACATTGGGGAAAAAATATATATACTTAATTTATATATACTGTATATATAAATTAAGTATTAATTAACATGGATAATGGGTTCCACAGACCCAAACACCATACAAGGGTTAATTAATTTAATAATTATTTATTTAATTAATGTCCTACGATGAGTTGGCATCCCATCCTGTGTGTACCCTACTTTGTCTCATAAACTAGGTAGGTTCTAGGCCACTCACAATCCTGCAAGAGATAAGTGGTTGGACACTGGATGGATGAATTATTAAATGAACACAGTATATAAATGTGGATAGCCAAGGTTCATACACAGGACTAGCGCTGGTCTGTATTTCCCCTCATGATCAAATATGCCTCCAGTTATACCAATACACATAGTAATAAATATCATGTGTGGAATCAATGGATGGACCGGTTAATGAGTGTACTCAAAAGTGAACTAATTAATTTTTCAGTCCACCGAAAGTATTTTACAAAACATGAATGCAGTGAAAATGGTCTATAGAAAACTGTATAAGAAAATGTCTTTGGAAAAGGAAAGAAAATTATTTATTTCTGCTATGTATTTATTTATTTATTGTTAAAGATAAATGGAATATTGGATGTCAATCCCTCTGTTAGTTTTTTTTCCCTTTGGATCATTGTGACATATTTCTATACTATTTGTTATGTACTCTTCAGTTTTTTCTTCAATTAAAATACAAACAGAAGTAACAAAGAATGTTTGTGCATTTGTGCACATGTGTTGTTTGTGTGCGAGTGTGACTGTCGCTGCCTGTATAGTTAGCATTATTGCTTCATTGAAACACACTGAATAAACAAACATGGGTGTCCCATAGGCACTTTAAAGTGAGTAATAGAATCTCTTTGCAGTTTGTGGACAACAATTTGTGTGCACAGTTCAAGGGACATTGTGTGACATCCCTTACTCTACTGAAATCCATACAAACAAGCTGGTGTTGACTAAAGGTCGGCATGTTCCAACGATGAATTACTTAGTTCTGATGTTCCTGTTTAGTTATACAGTACATATGTTGAGAGACAGAAACACAGTTACACTTAAAACTATTTACTACCCCTTATACATATCCTCTTGTATTTACATACAAACTGAAGAACTGAACAAATAGCATACTTTTTGTGGACAATATATAATTTCTGGTACATTAACACAAATTTACTTTTACTTGATCTTTAACCTCTGGCTTTAAGCATCAAATTTTCCATTAGCAACAAGTTGACTATGCCCTTATGTATTACATGCATGTGTGTGTGTGAGGGGCTCAGGAAGAGTGAGGTTAAGACTGTAAGTTGTATCTATACAAGCTGTTCTACATACTTACTTAATTTTAAGTTTTGCACTTACATCAACGTGTGCAGCAGGTATAGTAAAGCAGTTCAGGTCAGTGCCCTCAGCTGCCCACCTTGACACTTGCCCCACTTACAAAATTGGACAGAGAATTTAATAATGACTGTATTGCAAGTATAAACATGTATTTGCTGAACGCTGGTATAGCCGGTTTTGAATAGAAACATGCAATTTTTAAAAACATAATGAAAGTGCAAAATCAAAGTTACTACACTTCCTGCATTTGAAATTTATATAAATTTTATAATCTATTCAGCTAAAAGAGGTGACAAACATTTGTGTGCTAGAGTGACATTGTTTCAACAGTCAGGGCTTATCTCAGACTCGCGTTAGACTGGCATAAATCTTCCTTTCAGAATTTTACCCAGCACCACTTAGTAATTAATGCTTCATTCCTTAACAACATAAAGTGTCAATAAAACTGTGAGAAAGACAATGGTGTCTGTTTATTTCATTCTGGCGTGCATCGGTGCCCAGAACTTGGTAGCTGAGCACATCTTGAATTTCAATTGACAGACAGGTGTGTGGGTGAAAGGCAAAATCATTCTGTTTTTATCACGCTGCAGTTAGAACATGTTCTCCACTGAGTCACGACACATTGTATACATTACTGTTGAACACAGAACAGAGCGCATCGTATCAAATTGCAAGCGGGCGCTGTTTATCTTCAGATGCCATTCCAGCCAGATGCACATAGGTGCAGGATGTCTGGTGTAAAAGGTCAGTAGCATGTTGTTTATTGGCAGCTTGTGTGCACCACATGCCTATAACAGCCTATCTAACATTCAGTATGCAATGATAAGTGTGTTTAGGTGGGACAAGAAAGGGATCATCAGTACAAACTGTAGACTAACAGCATTGTCCAGATTTACACAAATAATGCCTTGGGTACCTTAAGCGAATGTAACAATGTGGCCATCATAAGTAGCATACAAAAGACCAGTAACAGCAGCAATGCAACAGTCAATGTCTTCGGGGACTGAGGGCAGCTGCACCTGCTGATACACAAGGTGCTCATCTGCTAATTCAGTGAACTGCACCTGTTCATACCTGTATTCACAAAGGTTCCTCCACAGGAGCTGTGAACACACTGCCTACTAGAGGTAGGCACTGCCGTAGGTGAAGAGTGGCATCCAAGTGACAGGATTAAAGCTCTCTGTCTCTCCTTCTCTCTCTCATGCACTCGTTGCCTCTCATATCAATACCTGTCTGATTCAGAGCTTTGATGTCCTGTTGGACAGCGGGAAACCCTGGAGTTCATCTAAGAGTTCAAATGGCCTAACCTTTGGACTGCGTTTCAACTGTGAATGAAAGCACCCTGAGTCTTGCGTCTATAGTGTGGCATCAGGTGTACTTTTGTGTGTGTGTGTGTGTGTACGTGCATGTGTGCGTGCGTGTGTGTGTATGTATACATCAAACTACCTAAGACGACAACATTTTTAGAAAATTTTGCTAAAAAAGACAATAACTTGTGAAAAACATATTGTGGAGTTGTTTTCAAAGAACAAACAACAGTGCAGCTGAAGAGCCTCATTTAATGAGTTTTTATGTGGGTTTAATTATAATTTTAAAGAGATTGATGCAATTCTTGGAAGGGTAGGAAATCCAATGTTTTTTAGTTTTCATACCCAAATCTCCCATAGACATATAGAAACTGTTTTTAGCTTGCATGTGATTTTTGACAATCTATCAATACATTGCAGGAATATTTCATATCCAACATGTTACCAGACTTTTATAAAACTAAGAAGTATTTTTCAGCAGGGCAGATAATACAGCACAGAGATTATAAGCAAAGACTGAGAACTGCATACAGATCTGCAGAAAACACTTTTAAAGAAAAGACTTGGCATTGCAAATGAGTGAAAACTTCACAGATTTCTGCTGGTTTGAGTGTTACACTCATATTCACAGCAAAGGGATCATTAGGGAAAGGCAGAGTTTTAACGTATTATTGTACTTACACATTCAACATAAAGCTGAAATTATACCAGTCTGCCATAACATTATGACCACCCACCTAAAATTGACTATATCCCCCTTTTGCAGCCAAAACAACCTTGATCCGAGGCATGGACTCTACTAGACCTCTAAAGGTATGCTGTGGTATCTGCAAAAAGCCATCAGATCATTTAAGTCCTGTAAATTGCAAGGTGGGGACTCTGTGGATCGGACTTGGTTTTCCAACACATCCCACAGATAGTCGGACTAACATTTGAAAAATTTGCAGGCCAAGTCAATGCCTCAAACTCGTTGTGTTCCTCAGACCATATCTGAACAGTTTTTGCAGTGTGACACAGTGCATCATTCTGCTGAAAGAGGTCACTACCACCAAGGAATACCATTTACATGAAGGGGTGTACTTGGTCAGCAAAAATGTTTAGGTAGGTGATACATGTCAAAGTAACATCCACATGAATGGCAGAACCCAAGAGCAGCACGTTTCCCAAAGCATCACACTGCTTCCACCAGTTTACCTTCTTCTCATAGTGCATCTTGCTGCACAAACCGCAACAAAGATTCACTGTGTGTTCTGACGCGTTATTATTGGAACCAGCGTTAACTATTTCAGCAGTTTGAGCTACAGTGGCTCTTCCATTGGATCAGACTACGTGTACCACCCTTCCCTACCCATGTGTATCAATGACCTTTAGCCGCCCATGACCCTGTTGCCAGTTTTCCTTCCTTGACCCACTTTTGGTAGGGCCTGACCACGGCAGACTGGGAACATTCCACAAGAGCTGCAGTTTTGGAGCTGTTTCTGAGAGATGATTAAAACATCTGCTTTTCTGTATGTTTTTAATCTATATGCTGAGAAAATACCAGTCCGGGGAAGGTGCTGGTGACTATTTTTTTCATTGAGGGGGGAGGGTGCCACAGGGGACACAAATATTATTTTATAAACACATTCAGTCAGTCATCTTCTATACCGCTTAATCCTGTTAAGGGTCACAGGGAAGCCTGGAGCCCATCCCAGAACACATAAGGTGCAGGGCAGGGGACACCCAGGACAGGGCACCAACCCACCCCAGGGCGCACACACACACACACACATCAACCCAACCTGCATGTCTTTGGACTCTGGGAGGAAACCGGAGAACCCAGACAAACCCACCAAGCACAGGGAGAACATGCAAACTCCACACACACAGACCCAAGGCAGGAATCGAACCACAGGCCTGGAGGTGCAAGGCGACAGTGCAAACCACCATACCACTGTGCTGCCTTTATAAACACAAACACTACAAAAATATTACCTTGGTGTCTTCAGTTATAGTTAGCACCATTTTGGTACACTGCAAGGCCCTTGTCCACTCTTGCTTGAAGGTCATTTTTAAGGTCCAGCTATGGCTTCACTCCAAAGGGAGGTCACATTTATGGGCTCATAGACATGATTACCAGTGCACTGACTGTCACACTCCAAATACATTTTGATATCGTCCAGTACTAAGAGATCTACAAAAGCTCTGAGAGTTGTTTCAAGTACCTGATCCAAAATTACATGTAGTATTTCATATGGTGAAAGAGCTACAAGCTGAGAAAATGGCCCTGTCTTGTTAAGAGGTGAGCTGGACATGGTACACAAAGCCTCCATACCAGGCCAGACAGGACCCATGGCACTTTCATCCCCGGCCTCACTGGGATCCAGAGTTTCCATGGCAACCCCTCCTCAAGGACATAGTGCAGATTGGGGGAGTTAGTGGGAGGAGTGAGTCCACCTCACCTGACTCTGGTTCCCTCTCGTTGCCTTTCATCCTATGAGGAAACACATGGCGTCACATCATTCACCATCTCTCTGCAGGGCACCACACACAAGCACACACACACACACACACACACACACACAGGCAGGCAAAGCAGCACCTCCCACAGAAGATAAGCCCTCTCAGCCTCAAATTCTTTTCTGCACGTGTGCTGCTGTGTGTGTTTGTGAATGTGCATGTGCCTTTGGTTGGAATGTGTTTGGATTTTTTTATAGTTGCCTGAGTCCAAACATTTACATTGTGTGTGTGCCAGAGCATGTCAATTTTTATATTTTTGAATATGTACATTTGTATGTGTTTGCATACATGTGATTGTGCTTGCAAGTGTCTTTTATTTTCAAATGTGAGTAGTCATTCACATTTGTGTGTGAATACAGTATGTGTTTGTGTAATCTGATATCTCATAATCATGTCATACGCATCAAATTTAAACAAAATCACAATACACATCGAATGGTGAAATACATTGGTGTAAAATGCGGTAATGTCAGCTAATATGTACAATACTTCCGAAAATTTCCAAGGTATTAATTTTGCAAGAGTATGTGAATATGATGTTAAAGTTGCGGCGGGTTTATTATAACACAGCCTCACATTGTATCCGAAGGAAGTGACACACGAGTTATCTCATGCTGTAATATTGCTGTAGAATGCTTGCGTTAATAATAAAGGTCCTCTGGGGGCGCTATAATACCAACTATTCCTCGTGGTCTAAAACCTCTTTTCAAATGGGTGTGTTTAAGAAATTGTGAAATAATTGCGAAATACACCTTATTGGAATAATACTCTGTGGTATAGACTATAGCCCTTACTAAAAGACAGGAAATACTGTAACCAGATACGTTTCTAAAAATTTACTTCAACATTATATGCACAATCATGTTTATATTTTTCAGACCCTGAATTTTGCATTTTATTAAACAATATCCAAAAGTCCTCTCAATGAAACGTACGAAACCATTTTGACAAAATGTAACAAACTGTAACCGCGCCGAACTTCTGCATATCAATAAAGTTATTAACGGTTATTGATTTGCTAAGTGTACATTTTTAGTTTCATAAAGCGTTGACGTATGGAGGCAAAAATAATATATATTTATACAGCTATACAAATACTTTGTATCATTTGAAGACCAATGACCAAGTGTAAACATTAAACTTAAAATAATATAAATGTGTTTACAGCACAAAATCTAAACACATCATTCGTACGTATATGCCTCGCAGGTTTTAGATATATGTATGTAATGTTTGACTGAAGTTTTCACATTAACTTCTCTTATTCAAATTCGAAATACATTTCCCATAATTCATTAAAATAAGTGTAGTTTTCCTCGTCTTCTTATTTGCATACTTTTTTTTTCGTCTGTCCCCAAACACTTCACTGGAAACCGTACAGACTCCCAAACACTTCACTGGAGACCGTCTGGTAACGTAGTTAGTGTTTTAGGAAATTATACGTTAACTGGTCGGGATATTTTGAAATGAATGGTTATTCCTTTTTACAGCATTGACAGATTTTCTCACTATTATGTAGCTCAACTTAAGTACTTTTGTTGGGTTTTGTGATGTTGGCACTGGTCTAGTTAAGTAGATGAGTTGACCAGGCTGAAAACCTTTTCACGGCTGGGTGGCAAGAAACGTTCTTGTTAGTTTAAATCGGCGACCGGGAAATATTACCGAGCTTGGTAACGGAATGATATTGTTGTTTAAGTAACCAGTTGATTCCAATTATCTGAACAGTCCTATGTTGGAAAAGTACACTTGCGCGAAACATCCGCTGCTTTCTTCCATGTGAGTGCCAACGCCTTTCTCTTTCGCTTTTTTTGGAGAGGGGGATCAGGGGAACTAGCTAGCTTCTTTGACAGCGTGTATAATTTGGCTGTTTTGTATAAACTAAGGCTTTAACGAAACACACGGGACGAGGTTAGCGAGAAGAAATTGGTATTCAAAATGGGTTGCACGCTGAGCGCCGAGGACAAAGCGGCGGTGGAGAGGAGTAAAATGATCGATCGGAATTTAAGAGAAGACGGAGAAAAGGCGTCTAGGGAGGTGAAACTGCTTCTGCTGGGTAAGTACTTCGCCGACACACATGTGCCAAGTGGCCGCTTTTCAGACGGCTCTCCAACTGCTGCTCACGTTCTGCGAGTCCATGTCTCCAGAGCGGCTGTTTTTGCCACGTGTCGTTTCGTTACAAATACACGGTTTTACACGAGCAAACATTTCTAAGCATGATGGTGACATAAATGCACACTACTAAGTAACTTCATTACACTCCAAGGGGATGTTGCGGTTTAGACTAATACAGTGTCGCAGCACTTGGAAGACAGCATGCAAGTACAGGTGAGTGGAAAGATGGCAGATTCGCTGGAATAATTTATTGTACATGACTTAATCTGGACGCTATGTTTTTTTTTTTTTTAATTGAATGTTATGTCAACTTTTATTGGGAATGCTGGTTTCACGTTTAATTGAGAGTACTGTTCAGTTATTTTAGCACGCTACTACACAAATTCCGTTTGTGACAGTTCGATTGACAGGTTTTTAATTCACGGTCGTACTTATTTAAATCAGTTTGTAGTTAGTACTTTCACTTTGGATAGTGATGCTTTATTAATATTTTCCCTGGAGCACTTTAATTACTGCCGCCCATCGTTTGGACCGGTTTCTCCGTCGTCATTCAAATTTATCACGTGCAGTGAGATGCAATGAAGTTCTTGTGTGCATGCGTGTAGGACCAAACGCACAGCACAACACAGCTGTATCACTGAGGTCATGGTAGCTTCTACACATTAATAGGTGCAGGGTGCAGTATAGGCATATTTAATCAACTTTAATAACCAATGTGTTTGTTTAAAATCTCTCCCACCCCCGCATTACTTGCAGAGTTGCCTTAAGTAAAGGGGTATACCGTATGTTAGATTTAAAAGCATGCATTTTTGTAAAACAATATTTTTAGTGTATTGACCTACCATTGGCTTTCAGTCATTGCTGCAGCTGTTCATAGATTTCTTTACACAATCCTGGTAAAACACTGTAGGTATTGTGGTTCATATTTTAAAAGTGTTAGTAAGATCAATTACTGAAAGGGGGTATTTTGGCATGATTCTTAATCTGGGTTTAATTTTTGATGGGATGAAGATGTGCCATGTCCAGTTTTGTTTCCCAGCAGTGCTGGTGAACTGTGCAGGTGGTACACTGCTGTCATGCCAGTTGTCTTTAAGAGGTCGTATTCAGAGAGCTTCCAATCTACATAAATTTAACCACATATAAAAGCTATACAACAGCCAGCAAGTGATAAGTAGCATTGAGTCAAATATGTGACTTCAGATTTTTAGCTTTAGCTCTGTGCCTACAGGGACATAATTTAAAGATGTACAGTATGTTATCACAAATTCCCAGAGATTCCCAAACTTGACAATTTCAGATTTGGCCCCTCACTGGAACATGGATGACTGCATCAAAATTGCATGCCTGTGTTTATAATGCACTGATCCAAACCCCCCAGCCCTGTTCATTTTTTTTTCCTTTTTTGACTGTTCATTTGTCACTGAAGGCATGCATGTGACATAAAATGGTGTGACTGTCCATGACCAGCGGTGTAGTTGTTCTGGAAACGTCTGCCAACGTGTTGTCACTTTATTGCGATGTTTCCTTTTGCATTGATGTACATTGTTACTACAGCAGGAGGTTTTGTAATCTAATTAGCCAGTAATATCAGACATGTTTCAGATGGCTTGGGCTACTTTCAGTTGCTGCAATATTGTATTCACTTGTTGACGTGAAGCTGCACCTCATCTGTGAAGATGAGATTTTGAATAGCACCAAAAGGAGAATCGACCCCTTCTATGAAAGGATGAGCTATGGACGTTAACTGCCAACAGTGGCTGCTTCTCCATCCACAGCCGTGAAACACTGTATTTTCCAGTGGAGTGACATCAAGCTTACATTGCTGTTACTTGGAATTGTCAGAAATCAGCAGATGACTCTCACAGCAATAAGTGCAATTTTTTTGGCTCACATAATCATTGGAGAATCCCCTATATATTCATCAGTATCAGACCATTTTGATGGCTTGTTTATTATGTTCATCATTTCTGGCTTCAGCAAATGGACCCAGATCCTTTCAGTGGAAATTTCAGGACACACGTCACTGACCAAAGTGGGGAAATGGCTGAACTGTTGAGCATAGGTGATGTAGTGCTTAAGGCCTGAGAGGTTGGAAAGGCTTGTGCCCATGGTTGTTTTATACACACACCTCTTTAGAAGAGAATTCATTGATGCAAGTTGCCCCCTCTGTAGTGCACCAAAGACTTTTCTTTTGTGTGTGTTTAATTGAGGCAATTGTTCCTTTGAGTTCCATAAGCATTGAGTAAAGTGTACATTTATGCTGTTTTGGGTAGTTATCTTTTTTACTTTTCTAGAATTCATGTTTATTTAGAGAGATGTTTACCATCTTAAGTTTAGTAGTAGTAGTTTTAAGTTTTAAAAAAACCCACGTTAAAGTAATGTTTTGGTAAATCATCAGTTCTCTGTAGTTATTCTCCTGCTGCAGAAATATGACTCTCTTCCTCTTCTCTGCTTGCACTGTTAAGAGGAAAATAGGCCTGTGTCGCAAAGTTACAGCCTTGGGGAATGTAGCCTCTAAAACTCATCAGTTTGTTTGTCCCCCATCCCACTCCTACAGCATTACGGAATGCCTAAAGTCAGCATTAGCTATTACACATGGTTGAACAGAAAATAGACCACAGTGTAATTGGGAAGTTTATACTCACTTTCAAGAGCAAAATTTATTTTAAATACTTGGTAAGATTAGTTCTGTATTTTTTGATGACTAAAGTATGTGTTCCTCATGAGTTTGGAAAAATGTTTGTGTCTGTCTCTCTGCCTCTCTCCCTTCTGCCATTGAGTAAGAAGATTGAAATAGCTGTGATAGTATTAAATGGTTCATTGAACAGGGCATTTTGATAAAGTTTGGATTTGTCCTCCCAATCAAAAGTTCTGTTGCCTAAAAATCCTACTCAGCGGCCTGTAAATGGATTTTATATACCTGTCTGCAGGCTGCAGGGTTACCTTAGGCTAAATTTGCCCTTTGGATTCAATATTTAAAAGCATATGCACTGTGATGGTGCTGGAAGATTGTAAATATTGAACTAGTTAAACTTTTAAGAAGGTCAAACTGGTTTTTGAAGGGAAAGTCGTGCATGACAATGCCGACAGAGTTAGCTTAACTGCTTCGTTCTGTTTTTTTTTTTTTTTGTTTTTTTGCTGATGTGAGATGAGCATTGATATGATGGACCCTGTGTTGGCAGTAGTAATGTTGCGTTCTTGTGAATTAGATGGTTGCTTCTGCTTTTTGTTGTCTTTAATCCCTTTTCCCTGACTACAGCATTTTCTCTTTTACCGTTCAGGCTTGGCTTTCACCATTGGCGGAGGTGATATCATCATGAATACAATCACTCACAGCCCTCTGCTTTTGCACATGCTGTAATCCCATGCATGGAATTGTAGAGTTCTATACAGTATTCAAAACTGATTAGCACTAAGGCTGCTTTGTCAGAGATGCTATTTTTTCTATTATTTTTTACTATTATTCCATCATTTTTAATGCCTTGCTTAGGTCATTTTGGCTCATGTTGTGCTTTTATAACAGCAAACTTCTCAAAGGAATTTAGGAGACTTCAGTCTTAATATAATGTTTGCAAGGTCAATTCCCCACAGTAATGTGAAGTACAGCTTTTCTTTCTCTAGCGGTGATACGTGTTTGGTAAAATTAACGGATGCACTGATCTGATATCAATATCAGATATTGGCTCTGCTATTGCGTAAATGGCTAGATTGGCCCATCAGTCAGCCCGATTATCCAATCTATAATGTGTGCTACGCCATGCGTCACCAGCAGGTGCAGCGTGCTGGTAGACTTGACTCAAAACAACATGGACAGACCCAAAGACTCATCTGTATGGAGGTATTTCACACTTGCTGCACCAACAAGTTCGATAGCTGCTTGCAGTATCTGCAAAGTAAATGTTGCGAGGGGTGTTGGTCATCTGAGGATGTTTATGGAATTGAGTGAGCACTGCACTGGTCCTGATAATGATTTTAGTTACTGGTATTCTTTACCATTTTGTGTGTGTGTGTGTGTGTGTGTGTGTGTGTGTGTGGTTTCTCAGATGAACAATATATGAATTATGCTAAATGCATGCAATGAAAATAACTAAATATTGTTTAGTATACTCCTGGTGTTATACTGTAGCCAAACCTATATTAGGGCCCTTTTGTTCTGTGTGGTATTTACCAATTTCTTGGGCTGAAACCATTAAGCCATTTTTCTGCTTTTTTTGTTTGTTTGGGAATGTTGCAGTACAATAAAACCACTACATTAGGTGGGGTCCAAAACATTAGGCCAAGTCACATAAAATACTGAGTCACTATTTAAAGGTTAATAATAAAAAAAAAAAAAAGAATGTTTTTCAGTCAGCCCACATTTCATGAAGTTTACACTGTAGACCCAATGTAATAAGTAATTGCTTGTAATCTGTTTGTGGCTTGTCTTAATTAATTTGCTGAAATGGTATTTAAAGTGCCTGGTGCACGAACAGCAGGGACATGGTAGATTCGGACTGTCAAAAGGTTGAGGTACGTTAACGGATTTTTTCATTCATAAGAAGCTGAAATATAAATGCACTAACATCTTCATAAATCAAGCACAAACAAGAATTTCTTGCTGGGTGAACCTATTCCCACAAACTGAAGACTACTCACAGTACTAACCGAGCATCTTAAATATGTACAAGGGCAGCAAGTTGGTTTTGCCCCACATTGGTGACTATCCCCTTTGGAGGAGAAGGGGGTGTAATCAAAGCAACAGAGATTTGTAGCCAGAGAAACCCTACAACTAGATCTCTACAAATTAACTTTTAACCACACTTTTTTTTGTTTTTGTTTTGTTTTCTTAGCTCTGTATTTGCCTTTGTATTGGGCAGATAGCACCCACAACTAATTATTTGACCATGTTTGCAAGTAAGTAAATTAGGTTTACTCATTTTCATGTAATCTCTTGTTGCTGTGTCCTTTAGGTTAGCAGTTTCTGACAGGAAGTTATTTTACATATGACTTTTCAGATAGCGCCTCATACTACTTTGTGTTTAGAATGGATGATTGCATGAGGATAAATTTGTCCTGCTGTATATGGCATTACATCTATATAACTCTGTGTTTTGCTCATTAAGGTTATTTGGTATGACATTGTAATCAGTGAAGTCTTAGAAGTCCCTGATCAACCCACAAGCTTTGCACCAAGAGGAGTACAATTTTTTGCGTTTCTCAAAGCTGCGTGTCTTTGTATGTGTTTGTATGCTTAACATAGGGATGTTTTGCTTGGTTTAATCTTCTCAGCTTTTGAATAATTTTTTGCTTGAGTGAAATTAAATTGTGTTCTTGCAGATGAGAGAGAGGTTTTGTATTTTCATCGAAGTTAACCTAGCTTCCTGAAACATTAGGAAAAGTTGGTTGTCATTCTTATCCCTCTCCTAAAAAAAGTTAATAAGCACTGTTAAAAGCCAGCCTGACATAAGTGAATTTTTCCATCTGTATTAGTAGATTTCTAAAGGCACTCTTGCAGTGTTACAGACTGCCTCTGTAGAGCATGATTTCAGCAACATGCTAAGTGTTCAGGTTGAGTGGGACGTTATGCCTTTTTGTTGCTATGATACAGGATTTCAACAACATAAATGTTGCATATCACACACACCATAAGCTACCCTAACTTCTGTTACCCTACTGGGTGGAACAAATTTGATAGAACAGCCATTCCCAAAGCAGACCCTTTGGGTGCTGCAAGGGCAGAGTATATGAAGAAACCTGCAGCAAAGGAAGTGGTAGCCTATAGAGGACTTAAACAGTTACTTTTGTATCAGTTACTGATTTGTTTCTAGCTTCCGTTTGTAGTAATGCCTATAATTTGTGAGGTGCGTTATTTTCATGTCATGTTGGAATGTCTGACCTTATCTTGTTGAATCAGTGAATTCTCAGCAGCTTGTTGCTGTTCCATGTGAAAATTTTCTAAAACCTGTTCATTTGACATGGAATTACTCTTGTACAAACCCATGAGCAGCATATATGACTGATTACACAAACTTCTGGAAGACAGACAGTATGTACTCTAAACAGAGGTGTGTTCTAAAATCACATCAGTACAGAAAAGTATATTTTTGTATTTTGAAGTCAGTAGTAGGTTGGCTGCTACTCATTTTTTTGTGTTGATCATCAACTTTATATCACTTATTGAAATGGTTTTTCTCCTGTGCATTCTAGACTTCTGTATTTACGTGTTGTCCCGAGTTACCATTTGATTGTTTCACTAATATGACAGGTTTTGGTCCACGTTCTTTAACCAGGATTCATTATAGTGATTTGTTTGGCCAGACTTGCCCAGCTTACTGTATAATGAAGCATTCTTGAAGTTAACTGGTGGTGGTTTTTTTCTTGAATATAGCAAGCTTGCTCAAACTTAATGTTACGCACAGGAAAAACTTTATCGGAGGGTTTTGTTAAGATTGCTGCACGTAAATCACAGTGACTTGGCAACTGTTGTTGTTGTTATTATTAAGCTTTATTGTCATTGTTGCACATCTAATTTCATTGTATCCGTACATCTGATAGGTGCAACACTTAAGACAAGAATCGCTTGACATTACACAAAAAAAGTTAAAATTGTAAAACATATAAAATTATTGCACGGGTAAAATTATTGCACGTAATGTCATTTAAAATCATAAATGTATAAAATTATTGCGCAGGGTTAGCGGTGTTCGCAGCTCGGATCGCCCAGGGAAACAGCTGTGTTTAAATCTGTTAGTGAGTAGCAGCCAACCTACTACTGAGGAAATTTTTTTTTTTATTTGAACGTAAATGACCAGATGTGTTTTGCGTAATTTGAACTGTAAGTCCATGTCATCAAATGGCAGTTTTGTACCTGCAGTCTTTTATTGGGATGGTGTACTTTTCTGTTGGGGTTAAATGATTTCAGGAAAAAGTCAAATTGCAGTTTAAATTTTTTTTTTTTTTTTTCTCTTCTCGTTCAGTAATTGCAGTTTCAGGCACTCAAAGATGTGTGTGGTGCTTCATACATTGACGGGTTGCTTTTTCAGGTAGACGCTGTTTTTCATCATGTCTTACACAGTAGCTGTTTTTGGTAATAGTCTTAGTTTTTTTATTTTGTCTTCAGCTGAGTTTAGGGTTTTTTTTTTATATAGTACATTACACAAGAGCATGGTACAAGGCCCTTCACAGGAAGTCAGAAAAAAAAAGCAGATGTTAAGTTGCTTCCTCAACTGATGCTCCTGTTAGCTAGCTAGCTGGTAATTGTGCTGTTGTCATGTGCACAGCCCACACGCTCATTTTCCTCCACTTAATCACCTTCTAGCTGACTGATTTGGAAATGAATTAAAAAAAAAAAAAACCTTCAGACATGTATTGAGGGCTTCTTTGAACATCATTGTTAATAATTAATGTATGATTTTAGAGTTGCATACCTTGCTGTTTGAGAATTGCTTAGTTTCCAATAATGATTTTGCTGTAGAATGGACTAATTGTTCAGCCCTATTATCTATGTGACCGGAAAAGTAATCAGACCTTGTTGAGAGATTTCCCTGTGGTTAGGCTGGACGCTGTATTGCAGCCAGAGAGGTCCTCGCGATATCAGTATGACTGGTGTTAAATTTTTGTAGAAGACTTTCATTTGATACAAGGCACTATATTTCTGCAAAGATAATGACGCAATAACTACTAGTTACAGGAAAAGCAATGTTTACCTTTAATGTTTTTCAAGCATTTAGCTTAACATGAATTGTCTCATTAAAACACACAAATGGGTAGCAAAAAATGCCACCGTTCCTCAGTCGTTCTGTGAGGTGAATGGGCAGAATGTAGGGCTTGACCTTTAAGCTGCCTACCTATTTCTAGGTATAAGTGTCCTGATAAGCTAACAGGAACACAGTGTACCATTCACTCATGAAGGCGAACAAACAGTCAGCCTTTGTTATGAAACCATTGCCTTATTCTGTCTACTCATAGTCTTCTAACTTCAGAACAGCACTAGAATGTGCATTCATATATATTAATATATTTATGGTGTTGGAAGAGAATCGTTTTCCAGCTGGGTTGGCAGAAAACACATTTAGATCTTTCATATTTGTGGCTTTTGATTATAGGCTACACATCTGGTTACTGGTGTGGCCGTTTGTGGAAAGAATTAATGGTAATCCTGTTCTCACTGACCGACTGCCCTGTGAGGCTACTAGAAATATACAGAGTTTTTCACCAATTTTCATTTTGCTCAAACTTTGCTGAAAGCTTTTTAGGTAAAGGGTTAAACACTGGGAGTCTTTGTTTGAGGATCTTTATTAATTGGTACCTGAGTTTTTTTTTTTTTGTTTAATGATAAATCTGACAATTTCATAATCTGCCTCTACTTTGCTGAAGATCAGTGTTGGGAGGTTACATGCCCTGCTTTAGAAATCTCTTAGGGCCCAAAGTTTGTGTTGTGGCTTTAGAGCTGTGCAGTGCTTTTAAATTCATTGGCTTGT
Source organism: Chitala chitala (assembly GCA_025773905.1). Lineage (NCBI taxonomy): Eukaryota > Metazoa > Chordata > Actinopteri > Osteoglossiformes > Notopteridae > Chitala > Chitala chitala. The sequence continues at coordinate 27,579 of JABJVR010029056.1, forward strand.
CTGTCTAAGCAGATGCCATGGTGTAAAAATGACACCCAATGTGATTTCTGTTCCCTAGAGCATAACTGTTTTTGTAAACAGTAGACTTGCTTGGGTGTGTTGCAGGAGCAGCACATAAGAGTGAGCTATGTACACTGTTAAGGATAATGGGATACTTTAAATATTGCTTTTTGGCTTATGGTGTGTGACCCAGGTGTATGCCATTAGGATGTATTAGCAGGGCAGAAACATCTTGCTTTTTGAGCTTCCTCTAGCAAGATTCTGGTAAACCTCAGCTGTTCCCTTTGGGCAGTATGAAGTACCCATTAGCCGCACCAATGCACAGGCGCCCCCCCCCGCACTAAAAACCTTTATGCATCGTAGTAGGATAAAGCTACTGACGTAGTGCAGCAAGCTCAAGGCTTGGTGCCTTCCTGCTCGGTCTGCTGGGAAGCTGGCACTCTCTACAAAGTGTCCTCCATGTACGTGCCACGGAGTGTGGCCTCCTGCACACTAACTCTGCCTCTTTTTGCCTTGCTCCATGGACTCTTCCAGCTCCTTTGTCTTCAGCTGGTGCTCTTTTTCCCACCATTGCCCCTCTGACTGATCTCATTGTTAAATGCCAGCTTGTCTGCAATTATGAGCAAACCAATAAAGCAGTCTAAAACACAGCTGTGGATGGATCACTAACTTTTTTTTTTTTTTTTCCTCCTTGTAAACCAGTTAACCTTTATTGTTGTGCAAACAGAATTGGAATATCCTAGGATTCATTTTTTAGACATGTAATAGTCTTTGGTCATTAATTTTAGACCCACAATTTGTTCGCTTTAAGATGCAAGTGATTTGAAATGTGAAATGGTGATTGTCTATGTAAAGATCCAGCTGAAAATTTTTGGAAAGTAGTGTGGTAACTGTACAGTCACCAGACCACAAATATAGCAATTCTTCTGTCTTTAAATTTGATTTATAGTTTGTCCTGTTTTATTTTGGTCTAGTGTTTGGCATCGTTCTCTGCTTAGGAAGACTACGGCAATGAAGTGTTTGCACCTTCTTTTAGCCCCCACGGCAATGAAATGGTTAATTTAATAAGTGCATTGGAGAACATTAGGGAACAACATGGCGTTCCCTGAGGAGAAAGATATGGCCATCTGGGAACAGCCAGCTGACTATAACTGAATACATGCTCTGAACTTCATTTACTGGCTTATGCTTTCCAGTTTATAATGGCCTCACCTGAATTTACTGCACAGTAACATTTGTGCATGTGCAAGGTGACTACATGATTAAGAAGCAGAACTGTCACTTTTGGGCTCTCTGGGGATATGACCTAGTTGAGTAAAATACGCAGCTGTAATAATGAAGTGTAATGTGTGGTGTGACATTGGGCCAGCCCTCTAGATGGCTGCAGACAGTTTTCCCCATTTAAAAAAAAATTTTGATGTTGAGTCAGCCTGTGGAGTAGTTATTGTAAGAACCGTTATTGAATTCTGTGTCCCGGATGCCGCTTGATGAAACCAGGGCAGAATTCACCCCTTGTTAAATTTAAGTCAGTGTGCATGCCTCATTTTGTATGCGTGTGTGGATATGGTGTTTAGAAACACAGCATGCCATTGTCATGGAAGAGGGGACAGGAGGGGCTCGAGGCACACGGCATGTCCTGACGTTCTGCTGTATAGGAGTGCCCTGTGCTGTGATTGGAGTAAAGCAGCAGCACCCTGCTGAGATGGGCGTGAGCTGTCACCAGACCAACAGTCTGTGGTCCATAATGTGTAAAGCAAACATTTATTTTGTGTTAAAGAATCTCTTTGTAGCCAGTGAGCACCCTTGGCAGTGTCCCACACACTTAATCAAGTGCTGAAGTACACCTAATGACTAGTACACTGTTGTAACTATTGGAATGGTCTGTCTACAGAACCTGATGGGCCTTTTTTAATTTGGACCCATAATGACTGTATAGCCTGGGTTGCTGGTTTTTGTTTGATTCCTGTTCTCAAGCGCAGACTTATAAACTGACACCCTGGGGGTGAGTGAAGGCTTCGAGGTTATATGAAGGACGACTGGATTTAATGAATTTCCATTTCATAGCTTTTCAGAACAGTAGTTGTTTATTCAAACAGCTAACGATTAATGCACGAATAATTTAATGACAAGACAAGCTTATGGTAAATTTAGTTGGAAAAATCATGGTAATTCTGTGCGGATTCAGTTTGAATCTGCTGTACAGATGCAGCTGGTTGGCATGATGTAGGACGGGGTGACGGTCTGCCGCATCAACCGGGTTGTGTGCCATGTGTGTGAGATTTATGGCGCTCTGTCAGATTGATCCATATGGACTCTTATGTTCCTTTGAAGTTTTATTCTTTAGTTTTTAACTGATGTGTGCTTCGTGGCTAACATGCTGTTCTCCTGTTTTCAGGTGCTGGAGAGTCTGGGAAAAGCACCATAGTGAAGCAGATGAAGTGAGTCGTCTTTGTTAACCCTTTAACTATAAGGTTAAGATAATGCAGTGGTGTGAAAACTGTACACTCAACCCTGTATTGACACATCGCATAATTTTAAATAGGGGAAAATTACCTTACACAAGTTTCCCAAATGAAATACTATGTGTGTGCACGTGGGTATGTTACTCTTAATGTTTTGATGGTTACAAAACTAAAGAGTTTATAAAGTTTTGTTATGCCATCAGTTTTGCATCTCCTGAACCCAGGTAAAACAGACCTCCTCTTTAAGCTAAAGCTAGTCCCGTGGACAGTACGTCTGTGAGTCACACAGGTCTGGCCAAAGAAATGGAAGTCATGCCTTTTAGCAGTGAGGATCAAAGGCTTGCTTCCTTGCACCACAAGTATTTTAGAAATTGTTAATTAAATGTTTATTTCTGCCTGTGCAGGATTTTTTTTCTTTGTCCTGCCTCAGCTGTCTACACCGGCTGTAATTGATGAAACTTAAATGAGTGTCTTTGGTGAAAGTTTTCATTTCCATTGTGATTATGCGCATTCATCATCTTGTTGGCTAAAGATCATGCTTCATTGATTTTCCTCCAGTCATTTATGGTTTTTGCGCAGAGTTGTTTTGCTGCAAAACGCTGCTGTTTAAAACTAAAGATGCGATGCAGAAAAGAAACCGAAGTCTGAATTATCTCAAATTCCATTATGCTTAGACATTTTCATGAATATTCAGCATCACAGCTGCGATTAGGAGATGATGCCTCCAACCAGATTGTTATTGTTCTTTTAAGTTCAGACTTCCTGTTATCAAAACCTGTGACAATGTGCTGAAAATGACAGCACCTACCTATTCAGCTTGGTATCATTACAACCTAATTACACTTCTCATGTAGAAAATGTCAGGTTTGGCTACGCTGGGCATTTACATTATGGTAATTTTAACGTTTTAGTAAAACACAGTGGATATGGAGGAAACTTTCATCATTGGGGTACAAGTGTACTGTTTAAAACACCAGTTTTCAGCTCCCCAAAAGGAAAGAAACTGGTTTAACTTATCGGTACCCTGTTCATTTAGTCAGTGTAATAGCAGTTGCTTTAATGATCATTGGTGTCCATTGGGTACTTTGGATGATGACAAATAAGACAGAAGTATGAAGGTGTATATGTAAAAGTTAAGAGTATTTATAGCTATAGCTTAGAGATCTGATACTGAGCCAGAATTATTTCTGGATAAATTTGTAATTGTAAACTTTACACATTTTTTTCAGACCAGAATGTAAAAGATACTGAGTAAGAATGTAGTAGAATGTGTCTGCTTGTGTAGTTATGAAATGTTATGTTTTATAGTGAGTTAGCATAGCATGTGGCTGGTGCTCTCCTCCTCCTCTTCAGGATCATCCATGAGGATGGCTACTCGGAGGACGAGTGTAAACAGTACAGAGTGGTGGTCTTCAGCAACACCATCCAGTCCATCATCGCCATCATCAGAGCCATGGGCCGCCTCAAAGTGGACTTTGGGGACCCTGCTCGAGCTGTGAGTACCGTTTGTTTTGCATGTCTGTTTTATGCAGAAGGTATGAGGGTTTTATACGTGCTCACTAGAAACAATCGGCAGCTCTGCTTTGGATTTCAGACTAAAGGGTCTCACAAAGCAGTGAGTTGTCTGTAAGATGTGATTGGAACGCTGGTAATTATCTGCCGCAATTTACAGAGAACAGCTGACATGAGAACTACTTTAAGGATGCATTATACAGGGAGGTGCTGAGTGATGACTTGAACCTTTAACTTGACATATGTATGACAAGGGGATTGTCTTTCCTAACAGCCCCTCAGTACAGACTGAGTGAGCGCACTTTGTCTGCAGCGGGGTTCTTGCTGTACAATGGCATGCTGTTAGTACAATTTCAGGCAAGGAAAACCTCCATTACTTTACCCAGAAAACCCTTTTACGCACTGAGCCTTGAGCTGTTGTATTTACATCTTGGCTCTCTGTATCTTCTCCCTCTCGTTGAGTACTTGGAGCTGTCAACCTCTTCCATTTTTTAATTGGTATTTCTTGACGGACTGCCATACATAATCTATGCCGGCGGCAGGTATCTTGTTTAGGTGGATAAGTTGGGAGTGGAGCAGGAGAGGACATGTGTTTGTGGAGATGTAATTGTGGCAGTCCTCTTCCTCTCTGATTTTTGTTTTCGGGGTACATCAGTGTAGATGTTTTCCTTGTGAATGGTCCAGTAAAGTGCTTAGTACTGCAGTTTTGCTGAGCTCCTTGGGATCCTTGAGGGTTCATTAAGCACGTACTGTTTCAGTTTAATGTAATGGGAGGCTTAATTGTTGAATGTCAATGACTAGCTTTTGTCTTGAAGTGTTTTGTTCAGTGTAGAGCATGCCTTGAAACGGGCTTCTGCAGAGAATGCTATGCTGGTATTTTTTAAACTGGCTTCCTTTCTCTCAATTGACATTAAGCTCAGTCCCTATATTGCTGTATTAGGGCTTCCTCAAGATTCATATTGTTTCAGCAGCAAACCGAGTGCTTCACCTCTTTGCTGGCAAGGGGCCGGTTTCAACAATGGAAGATTTCTAAATGTCCATCCACCACACAATGGCTTAAAGATGTAATTTCTAAAATTAGAAAAGAGTAGACTCTTGGTTAAAGGCAGATCTAGTAAATTCAGTGAAAAGTGGGAACACTTTGTGGCTTATTTTAACTCATTGAAAATTCTGCCTCAAGATGAAAAGACCCCACTACTTTTTCAGTCAGTGGTTCTGCATTCTTTTAATCAAATTTGGTTTTGTTCCCCTCTCAACTTCTTTCCTTTTTTCCCTTTCCTCCTCTCTTTTTTTTCCTCTTCTCATTTCTGCTTTTCCCCCTTCTCTCCATGCCTTTTCTTGATTTATTTTTAATTAAATTAAAGGATTTGTATTTGTGATTGGTAGGGAAAAATGGTGAGAGAAATGAGGAATACTTGTATGTTGTCTGTCTGTAATTCTTTTGTTATTGTTTCATAGTATTCCTCAATAAAGATTTTCAAAAAAATGTGGCTTCCTAGCAGATCTAGTCATGCATGCGCATGGTCACCAGTATTGTGTGTTTGAACCTGCATAGACAGCACCTCTGGTTTTGTGTTCATTAAAAAAAAGTAAGTAAACTGTGTGCTCTGTGGTCTCTAGGACGATGCCCGTCAGCTCTTCGTTCTGGCTGGCTCAGCGGAGGAGGGGATCATGACTCCTGAGCTGTCGGGGGTTATCAAGAGGCTGTGGACTGACCCGGGCGTACAGAGCTGCTTCTCCCGCTCCAGGGAGTACCAGCTCAATGACTCTGCATCCTAGTAAGAACATATTTTACTGAAAATCTTGGATTTATCCAGCCCCGTGAATTAAGCCTGGTCAGTTTATTGAGGCAGTAGCCAGCAGCTGAGCTGAATTTAACCTGTTTTGCCCAGCAAACAAATCAAATTCAAACTTTAAACATAATCTATTCATACAGCTGTACTTCTGTTATTCTGCTGTTTAACACTCACCTTTACCTAAACAACTGTGCATTACTGACATGGGTCATTTCAAGAATTCTGTGTAGTCATTGGTATGTACATTTCCCAGATAGTGTGCCCTTTTTTGAATATGTAAAGCTTGATGTAACTTGTCCTTTAACTGAATCCTTTGTATATGGCATATGGCCAGAGGGGAGGTTCATGTACACTTACGCATTCACATGTCTGTTTCTTGTGAGATCTTGTCCAAATCTCCAGAGCTCGATGAACTGATGCTATCAGGCCACCTATGGGGGAAGAATTACAGCAAGCTTTTCACATTTTAAAATCCAGACTTGTTCTCTTTTTTACCTTTTATTTTTATAATCCTAACTAATCTCCAGATCAGGTGCCCAAGATTGATATTTCGATAGGCGAGCGGCTGCTTAAGTATGAGAAAGGAATGTACCAGCATATCAGATGTTATATGGCAGTCTTGGGGATAACAGCAAGTTCAAAAGGTGTTGGCATTTGCGTCATGTCACTGAGATAATGGTTTGAAAAAATGTAAACAAGATGTTTTCACGTAACTAATTCGGTTGTGGTGTCATGTTGGGGTAGTGTGATTCATTAGTTTGTTGCATTGAATCCATATTTTATTTTGAAGTAGTGAAATTAAACACAGAGAAATGAGAGTGGTTGTTGTGAAAGGCCTGGCATTCAACCTTTGCTGAGTCAAGGTGAGCGATAGATGAGACCAACACCAAATGTTGCTTTAACATTGGTTCAACAAAGCCCATTCAGCACGTAGGTCACCTTTATGATCGCAACGTGTATTATGGGAGTATGTAGCTGACCCTGTCGGCAGAGATGCTGAGGTCATACTCACCCGCTGGCAAAACAGGACAAGAGCCGTCTGCTTCTGGATATGAAAGCAGTTTCAGCTTATACAGTGTCCATACCAGGGAATATCTGTAATTGACTCTCCCTGCATTGATATAAACCCACATTTTGGACTAGTGATGGATAATGTGACAATTTTTCAAGACCGATTTCAGTTGTGTCCACAATATGTGTTTGAGAGTTATCACAAGAACTGCGATACAATGCCATACTTTATTATAATAGGCACTAGCCATATCACTATCACATGATCCTTGCGTTTTCGGAGGCTACAACAGACCTACAGCAAAAAAGTTAAATGTGAAAGAAAGTAATTTCTGCCTGCACAATATTAACGCACTGTTTGTATACAATACTTGTGTCCATCTGTCTTACAGGATCTTAACTTGGTGCGCACATCTTAAACTAAGCCTTGATATTTGACCTATACTGTTGGCTTGCCAAAACACTGCAATTATGTCACACGAAAGTGACGGCACGCGGCCCGTAGATGTTCAGCTCTGCTGTCTAACGAGTGCACGGAATGACAAAGATCCGATTCCAAAAAATGGTTCTACTTTGATTGTGCGGAAAAGGTTTGGATTTGAAAAATCCAGCGTGCCTCAACCTCCTGTAATTTGCAGGCTCTGCAAACATACTGTACAAAACACAGCAACACAGTCCTTTTAACCACCTGAAAAGAAAGCACCTCAAATGAAATGCAGAAGGTCTGTATGAGCACATCTTCCTCAGCTGCAGCATCTTCCAACACATTTTGAGGTGACAAAACAGAAGCAGGAAGCTCTTACTGCCTGAATTAGTAATTACTAAAAAGCACTTTTGCTGTTGTAAATCAGTTTTATATGTATTTTACATTCATAAATTTTTATTAAAATGCAACTAAGTGTTTCTTGTAAGGATAGTATTTCTGGATGGTTAATTTATATTACTTTTAGTACATACAGTGGTGTGAAAAAGTGTTGGCGCCCTTTCTGATTTCTTATTTTTTTACATTTTTGTCATACTTTAATGTTTCAGATCATCAAACAAATTTAAATATTAGTCAAAGATAACACAAGTGAACACATCATGCAGTTTTT
>JABJVR010029067.1:0-35452 GCA_025773905.1 Chitala chitala
CGTACTCTCACAATATGCAAATTATTGTTATGTTTGATCAGTTTAACCACCTCCTGAGGTATAGTAATATAAAAAAAATTTAACAAAAACTTTAAAAAAGTACCTTAAATACAGCAATTCATTTTCCTTCAGCAACAATGGCTCCTCTGACAAAAATAAGCAACACTGAGAAGCATTCGTGATTTCTGCTCCTTCTCCCAACGGCCTCCATGCTTGCGGTTTATTTGGCTGCCATGCGGAGTTCAAATTTGAATCTGACAGGTGCAAAACTGCTACACTTTTTCCTTTCTTGAGAACTACAGGTGCCAAGCCTAGCTACAGATCCCATTCCAATACAATCCAAGAAGAAAAGACCATCCGCCCCCCCCACACACACACACACACACACACACACACACACACAAAGCGCAATACAAATTCCTCGCTTCATAGAATTCGACCCGCTGAATATCTTCAGTTTAACAACCGTCTGCTGCAAAATAAAAACAGGGACTACTGAAGCACAATGCATTTTAAAACATAAAAATTCAGACGGGGGACAAATGCAAGCATGCAGGAACCGTAAATTAAGGTCGCGCATGTACAAAAAAAAAATAAATAAATAAAATTAAAAAAAAAAAGACCTGTGGTCACACTCACACACTCGCAGTATCACTGAATATGTGAGATATGAATACAGAACAAACTGAAGAACAAGGATAAACGTACTTGGGGGGGGGGGGGGATAACAGGGGGCCAGAGAGGGCCTTTACTATACAGGGCTCTAGCAGGAGTTTAGCAAAGCGCTCAGGAAACTGCTGAGAAACACAGCACACTGTCATGCGCTTCCAATGTGGGAAAAGAGAGATCACAAAGCTGAAAAGGGGAAGAAAACATCTTTACCAAACTGTTGCCTAAACAAATGTCAATGTTTAAGCTCCTAACAGACTTCCTTTCTCTCTAATGCCATGTGGTAACAACTCTTTTATACGTCAGTAAATATACAGCCCGCAGCATAAAAACAAAGGTCTTTTAAATGTGCATTTTGTTCCACTCCTACCATTTCGCTTAGCCTATATATAAAAAAAAATGCCTAATTTTTACCTGTTATACTGTCAGATGCTGTACAGGCTGAATGAATTAAATTATGCAAATAAGATTTTTGACCAATGATGCTACTGAAATTGTAGAGAACACTGCCCATGTGTAAGTACATAGTGACATGGCACTCCTGTCCTGGACAGCATATTGTACAATGGACTGGTGCCAAATAACGTTCAGAGTTCATAACGCCTGCAGCTGGCATTGCAGACCAAGTCAAGATCCTGCCTTTCAGTGCCATCCACCCCTTTTTACCAAGGCCCTGTCTGTAGACATCCTGACAGCCCCAGGCTTACCCCGGCCACACGTGCCACATTACATGCGTACACAGGCAAGGGGCAGAGCAGGAAACTGCACAGTCGTTAACTGCATGACCCCTGTCCTTCTACCGACGCCGTCGTACAACCCAGTGCATAAATCACAGCTCTAATGACGCCCAGGAGGGGCCGGGCACAAAAGCGCCTGCCCGGCAGCCACAGAGAACCAAGAAACAGTGGTGTGCACCCTCCGTGCCACTCCACTTCGATCCGTCTTCTCCCATGATGTCTAACCATCACTATGGAGTCCAAGATGGAGGCGGCAAACTGAAAGGCAGCAAGCTACCTGAAACCCAGGGGGGCCACATGTATAAGCACAGCTCTCATTTCTGCTGGAACTGCCTAAACCTTAGGTCTCCACAAGAACGTGTACTTGATTGTGTTATTAAGTACGGTCACGTGAATGGTAAACCACTTGTAAGGTAATGGAGTGATGCTGGTTTAAGATGAAATATTGGGCTAGTCTTGGGTCATTACAGTTTCAATCATAGGAACATTTGCAAAGCAAATGCAGTTTGCCCTCGTTAAGAAATCACATTTTATTTTAATCAAACATACGCTTTGGCCAAAATTTTGAAATGAATACTGACATTTGGTCGGCATAGTACGCCTAAACTAAATTTAGCAAGCGAGGGGAGGGGAATCTAGTTTAGGGTTAAAAACAAAATATGCCTTACCTTCCGTGTTTAATGGAACACTTCATTAATTTACACTAAATCTGCACAGCTATCATGGTGACCTAATGTCTCATCCACTAAACCCGCCCCCGGCTATGCCAGGGAACGTAATTACCTGGGATGTGGTATATATGTATACAGATTAATGAGAACAACTCCACGTAACATAATACTTCTCCCAACCCAAAACGATTCCAACCTGACCACTTTATTCTGTCTGTAGAAATACAAAACGAACAATAACATACCAGTCCGTAACCATATTCAACACTTGTAAAAACAGAACTTACTTTTACTAGTATTACAATAACCAGTGTAGCATGCACGTTTTCTGACAGTGCGCGTTGCAATACTTATTCGCCGTCGATTACGTTGAATGATAAATTTGCACTAAATTAAACTATTCAAAGTTCTCTGCCTAGAGCAACACTATTGAACTAAAAAACAAACAAAAAAAAACAACCCACATAACGCTTGTATATAAACACACATACGCTGAACAAAAGGATCGACAAATCGATCGTGAGTTTATAAGCACAATGACTATATTAACTGTAAATACGCATTTAAAGATCTTAACTGAGTACGTCATTCAACGTATCGCATTTGATTTCAACACTGTCAGCAGCCACATTTAAATACGGTACTGCTGTCATTGCGGGGGGAAAAATACGAAATAACGAGATTGTCTCATTCAAGGTCATCCAAATAAGGTGCATCAATACGTTAACCCACGCCCAGTTCATCAACCTTTCCTTCTTCCAAATTACTGTCCGTCTTCCAAATTACCACTGGTGGCTAGACATGAATTTCCCCTAACTGCAATCCCCTTGAGGGTTCTCGATTATGCCTGCAAATGTTTCCATTTATCTGCTCAAATGCAATACACAGCGAAATTAACACAATTAGTACTACAACGGAACCGCAACTCATTTTTCATCATCTATTCGGAATTCTGCTTGAAAGAGCACTGCGCCAAAACAGATGGTTTCATCGGGCTTTTTTGGAAGATGAAAGGTCCAGAACACGTACTTATTTTCGTACACATATATATGCAACAAACCGGTGTTGCATTTTATAGAACTGTCCCCTTAAAATTAATACACTAACACTTGAAACGGATTAAGTAAAAGGGAGATCACCCGTTACGAGTATATTTAAAGACTATTTTTATACATTTAGGCAATTGCAGTGGCACGTCACTTTTTATATGAATGAAATTCAGCCAGTAGGCATAATTCAAGTCAACATTAACAGAATTCTTAATTTAGGTGAATAATTTTGTTCTTAAAATGTTAGAAAGCATTTGTATGATTAACATTTTCTTCATTCTGCATATTACTTAAGTTAAGTTCTTTGTTTAAAAAATTGCATGAAAGAGACCAATATCAATAATTTGCAGCACAACATCGGACAAATGCAAATGGTAAATGTACACCGTTAAATTAGTATTCAATGCCATTCTGACTTTTGTAGTTAAAACTATGGGGCGCACGTTAAAGATAACTTAAAAGCTCCTTCCAAATTGACAGGTAGTTTATATCAACTCATCTTTCACGCGTTACGTTTCATTCCCGAGAGTAAAGCCATGAACCTGACGGAAAAATATGTGCGATTATTTCTATAGTATATCACGTCAAACGGTAAACTGTAAAAATAATAAGATAAATCCTCCGTATTAATTAATAACAAAATGAGTCAACTTACCAGGGTGAGAATCGGCCCCGAGGAGCACGAACGCTGACAAAATTAAAGACGAGATCCACCAACACGATTCCAGTAGTGTCCGCATGTCACAATACTCATCGAGATCAGAAGGCAACAGCTGACAAAGTTGTCTAAAAAAACAAAGCAACGCAAACGAAACAAACTAAACAAAAATCAAAAGAAATAAACACAGTCGCAGCGCAACCGCAGTCAACTTTGTTTCCACCTTCGGTTTTGCACAATATCTTAAACAATATTGCAAAATAAACAAGTTTTCTTAAAATCTCCCTCATGCGATCGGCTCCTTCGCATTCTTGGACAAAATGTATCAGGCACGGATGCAGAGCCCTTTGCAGTTTGCGTGTCGGGGGATGCAGAGGACGTCGTTTGCCTAGTTAGCTGTGAGCGTCCATGCAACAGGAAGCTGCGCTTCTTCCGATAACAGAAAGGAGATTGTAAAAGCGGCGCTGCAAGCTTCCCATTCTTCCATCCAGGAAGCCGCGAACATGTGAGCCGGGATCTGGCGGAGACTTTAAAAATCAGCCCTCACCAAGTGGGAGGGAGAGTCGCTGCGTACCCCTCTGGATCCTAGTGCCCAAGACCAATTAGTACCGCTTCTGTGCAAACCAAGTATTTCGTGTTGTTTTTTGCATAGTCTACGTTTAACTGTGTGGAATATAATGCACGATCCACCCTTTAATAATTGCTGCCGTTGTCAGTTGTTTGTGGTTTATTTGTCAGTGTTAGTATTAATAAACACACGATGCGTTTGGGGTGAGGGTAAGGAAACGCAACTAACCATGTTGTAAATATTGTGTAATTGTACCAATGTACAACTGACCAAAGGGCGTTGACACAGGTTTTCAAACATTTATGTATTTTGTCTGTTTCTTTATTGCATTGGGCCGTGTTGTATTATTTATAAACTCTGCGCATTTATTCAGTAATGAGAGCACATGTGTGGACATATTTCACCTTAGACCACAACATGAATTTGGAATAAATCTTTAACCATATGAATCCTGCAGGTAAGGAGGTAACTTTTTTGTGTCGCTTTTTTATGTATTTCTATTCATTCGCGCGCCCGTGGGTTCGTTCAGTCTTCATTATTTACTTCATTTATTGACGCTTCGTTAAGTAAATTTCAATTGAATAACCAAGGCCAGTGTCACATTTTAATCGCATTTCGTTGTCTGATCAGTAAATTGGATAGTCTCAGTGCCAAAATGACTCACATTGTAATGACACTCTTGATCGATGTAGTCAGCAATATAGCTTTAAGATACATGAGTTGATATGATGTGTGATGTTTGCAATGGAGTTAATTTCTGAGTGCATAACTAAATATGGTGCGACTAGATTAAGAGTCTGAGAGGACGGATGACCCGCAGAGGAAATAGCAGAACTGTAGGTCTGAGGTCAACCCAATGTGGGATTTGGTCGAATTAAATGTAACATTTTTTGCAAAGGTGTGATTTTTAAATCCACAGGGTATAGCACCTTCCATCCACAGATCTGAATGCATGGTGTAACTTTACATTGCGTAAAAGACTAATTAGAAAATTATAAAAGGAAAGAATGTTGTAGCTTCAAGATTTCAAATGAGCACATTTCAGGTCCCAAAACTCCAGTGGGCTTTAAAATGTATTCACAGAAGCATGTGCTGTTCTGGCAGTGTACATTTACTGTCGAAGATGCAAAATATGTTTGAGAACTGATTTTCTTTTATCACGAAAGGACTAAATAGTGATGCTGTTTGAAGGCACATTCTAGTAGACGCTTTGTAAGTCTAACACATTACAACATTTTCAGCTATTTCTATAACTTTGCTTTAATGAATAATATTCAGTAACACTAACTCACATATGGGGATTTGAAATATCTAGTCAATGACAAGAGAGTCTTGCACAGAGTCTCAGTGATGAGTCTTGCATACCATGACCAGCCCATTGACCCAACTGAGTATGTTTTCTGTACCGCAGGATTCCCTGGCAAGGTTTTGCAGTTTGTAGGGTTAGTTACTTTGTGACACTTTTGTCATGTTTTCTGCATTTATCTGCAATGCTCGTATCTTAACGGTACGGTACTCAAAGTCTTACATTTGGAGAAGGCAAAATGTCTATATTACAATGCATGCTGTCTTTCTTAGCCTGTCTTTGTGGGGACTTAGTTACATTACTTAGCAAGTGTGCACGCACACTCAGACATACTTGCACACACACATACATTCGGTTTGGTGTAGTTTCTAAGCAAATTTCCCTTCAGCGTATCCCTTTAAAACAACAGACATCTGCTATTGAAACCTGATTGGTAATATGTATAAAACAAGCTGTGAATCTGAAGACATCCCCTGACCCCTCATTTTAACCGGATGCACTCACTGGCTCTGAGCACGGGGGTAGATTTTCATTGTTTATGTCCTAGTGTTGCATCATGTGTGTGTCATATGCTCAACGATGAGTCAGTGTCAGTCTCGCCCATCAACAGTTCATGAACAAACGTACCTTGCACACAACGCTCATTGGAACGGTTTCAAATAAAAATATTTTTCTATGAAGATGCATCTCCAGAGATTTAAAAAGCTTATTCCAAACTGGCCAGTTAATTAGTTTTATATAAATTTCATAATATGGAATTGATCACAATCTCTTAGTAGGGATTGGGCCTTTTTGGGTTAACCTACTAAATTGTGTAGGTTTATACTTTTCACTGTCATATTTCACTTCTGAAGTAATGTGGTCCTATGTCCTGTGCTGTACAACCCTAATGTAAACTATATTGTCAAAATTAGTTGGTATTTGGTGTACACTTAAATGTTTAACAGTTGTCACCTTATCAGTGTACACATTTACTAATCGAACAGGACCATGCATTCACAGCAGCATCACCCCTGCAGCAACTGGAATCCAATGACAGCCTGAATTCTTCACCTATCACAACACCCTCAGTATTGATATCACGTGTCATGCAGCACAGATGTCTGTTGGTATGCATATTACAATGATGCTGAAATAATAAAATTGATGAGGAGCCCCCACGGCAGTACTGCATGTGGAATGTGTAAAGAATCAATCATTTAAAAAGAAGTAAGGCATGCGTGTTATTTTATCTTTAGGACATAATGATACATTCTGCAAACAACTTGCAGTTTTCTCTAAGACAACAAGGTCAAAGGTGAACAAGCAAAAAACACATTTACAATTACTCCTAAAAACAGCTGTCTCGAAAGTTTAAAGGTCAGCACAAATAAACTCCTCTTTTGACTTCTTTGTACCTCTGATGACCGACTTTCAGGTGAGCCCACTGCAGATTCAAACTAATGCATAACAAATGCATGCTTCTAAAGAAGCACTTGCTGCATGGGTCAAAAAGCTCAGATTTAAGAACTGTACAGCCAGTCTTGCTATTGCCATTTAAAAATACAGTCTGGGCTGACAGTTCACCTGTAATTAAAACATTATTTCACTGCAAAGTCAGAGCGAGAGCAACACTTACATGTTTTTAATTATGTTTTCATCAATTAAAATCACAAGCAGTGCAGAGACCAGTGTGAATGGGAAAAAAACACATGAAAACATCAAATTAACAGAACAGCGACCACATGCAGATGTGAACAGAAAAAGATAAAGGGCCTTCATTATAGACCATCACTCTTGTAGATGTTTTCCAATGGTGCACTATCTGTTAGGTTTCAGTGATTGATCAGTACCGCCCCATCACACTGGTATGGGCCAAGCCCAGCTCTGTGTTATTCTGTTAAGTTGTTTTTTATTTTTTCCTGTTATTTCTGCTGTAGTAATACCTTTGAATTTGTACTTGAATTTGTAAATAGTTATCACAGGCATATGCGCTGCTGTTCTGTAAGGGTGTTAGTGATGTTAGTTGTTCTTATGTGGGTTAGGTTCTGGCAGTGTTTTCCTTCTGACAGGACAAAGTCAAACACATGGCATAGATGTAAACAGGAACTGGACAGTGCTTCTCAAATGTATTCTTACACTCCAGTCTCAGCTGTCAGAGTTGACAGTTTTGTAATTTTTTAGTTTTGTTAGCTGTACTCTACAGGTTAAAAGGAATATTGGGAAGATTTTGTGTTTGTGCTGTAAAATGAAGTGTGAGAAAAGTTACATTTACCGTAATATTTACAGTACTGATTGACTGTACAGAATTTCAAGATCCAAATTTAGCAATATGTGCAAAATGAAGGACATTAGGTGTTTTTTAGGTTAAAGTCGGAAGTTTTGTTAACTTTATTTCACTTAAATAGAAAGAAAATACAGTTATAATTTTTATACTGTTATGAAGTTTGTACTTTAAATTCAGGTGCTCATCCCTACACTGAGTGAATTTAACAGTACTACATTTAATTTAAAAAAAACTTTTAAAAGTAATGCATTTCAGCTTGAAATCCATTAAAACTATGACGTCTTTGTATATTCGCCTAAATGTAATTTAAGGTTTGTTCATGAGAGATAGCAATTATGCAGAATTTTACAGCCAGATTGCCCTCAGATATGAAGATATGACTTTTGACAAGAGTTAGGTTTGAAGGGGCAGTCTGTTGCAATTCATGCATAAAGTTTATTTTCTTTCCCGTTTTCTTTACAGAACCGCGGATGACGCGTATTAAAGGCTGCACATTTTTTTCCAGCCAAATTTGTACATGTGACTCTTTGGAATACCTTTTGTGTGTTGAGAAAGAAAATAAAGACACCATCTCATTTGTCGTTCAATGCTGACCACCTTGGTTCAGCAGAGCACCAGAGAGGCCTTGAATGGGATCACAGCCAGAGCAATGTGTAATACGATTGCCATGCATAAATATACTGTAAATCACCGAGCTTTGCTAAAGTGTTTGACTTCCCTGGACGAGGTGTTGGTTGTGGCCTGTGTTTTGTGCCAAGGACATGGTACTTGTGTGCCAACATTGGTCTCTTACAGTTATGCCTTTGCTTTCCATCTCGCCTGCCAGGCGGTCCATGGTGACTCATTGTGCCCTCTTAGAGCTGGTGAAATGTGAAAGGAACAAAAAAAAGTAATAAAATGACCTTTGTTAATATGAGAAACTTGCCAGTCAAATTTGAAGATGGTGTATATTACTCAAATGTCTATAAATAAGGGTGGAATTTCACAGAGAGGAATTTCACCACAGAGAAAGGAATTTCACAGAGAAAGAGAGAGAATTTTTAAATTCAGTTAACATTTTTATAGTGACAGTTTCAAGAAGACATTAAGTGACAACATAATTTATGAAGATAATATTAAAAGGTTAACTTAAAATATGTAGCAAAATATCTAGTTTTTGATCCATGATGATTGCATCTAAGTGGACTGAATCAAACTTTTGCTTGTCAATCTATTAGAGTTTACCACATATAAAGCATATTAAAGGCAAAAGAAAGTCAAACTTGAAAAATTTGACACATTACCAAGCAGGCATTTTATCCAATAATTCCGTTTTCATTTAAGGCTATAAAAGTGATTTTAATTATATTTCGCACACTTTTTAGCTTCACTCTCTGCTGGAGAAAGGTTAAACCAGCAAACAGTAACTAGATTTATGTAATAACATTTTTTTTTTCATGTAACACATAATATTTTACAAATTTTAGAGCAAATTTACCTAATGTCATACTTGTTTCTAGCATACAGATATAATAGATTTAAAAGCACTAGATTCCTGAACAGAATGTGTGTTTTACAGTTAATGCCTTAAAATATTCATTAACTGTTCTTTGCTTGCAGTGGTAATAAGAGCACCCATTGCATGTTGCACCGGCAGAAAATTCTAGTTCAAAAATTAAATTACAAACTTTCCAATTTCATTTCTTAGACAGTCCTCAATTTTCAGTCTTGACCAAAGCAGAGTAGCTTGCAGAATCACCCATACAGGATTATGTTCGAATATTTCCTGTAAACTGAATCCTCTGTAGCTGAAATTAAATTTAGCACCCTGAGTGAAATGTACATTATCTCCTTCTGCTTGAGAGGAACCCCTGAAAGGACCATTATCTCTATAAACCTATTTAAACTTCATTCAGCATTCATTTTGCAGTTTCAACCTCAAAACTTTTTACGGGTTGCCAATAAAACACATCGTTAAATGCTTTTATGTCTTGGCACTTTACAGTTGTAAAATTCTATTGTATGAAAGTATTGTTGAGGCTCACTGGGGAGAGGACGTGATGTTTTCAGGCAAATGTTGTTTTCTGGGGTTTTTTGAGAAAAAAAAAAGAAACTTCAGAATGCACGTACATTTTTAATGCCATACTCTATATAAAAATGTGCTTTGAAACCCTGACACTGGCTGTACAGTAATAAGCCATGCTAACACTCACTGGTGTTTGCAAAAACCACATGGAAACTATATACATTTAATGTATTCTTGTGCTGTAAAAAATAAACCTCTATGTAAAAACACCATCAAGACTGCCATTTTCTGTTACTTTAGGCTTTTTCAAAATAAACACCATTTGCAAGTCAGCTGCCAGTCTTGTTTTCCGGTGCTGTTCTAGAAAGTGTCTCGTTCAGACAAAACTCCCAGTTCTGTTCCTTTGATGCATCTGTTATGTTTAAACAGCTCTTCTCTCACAACTGTCAAATATATATATATTTTTTTGCTTGATTGTTGTTTCAGATCCAAGGTGTCGGTTTCAATTTACGACAAACTTACAAATGGATGAGCAAATGTTTAAAATTCAGACACATCATCCTGTCTTGTTGTACATCTGCATTTTTTAAATTATTATTACTATTATTTATTTTTAATTTTTTAACAAATGCAGTACAGGAGTAAACACAAGTGCTGCAAGATAAATCCCAGACCATCAATATGCGTGTAGAATATGCCACTGGCACAAAATTAATTGTGCCTCTGTAGTGACCACATGAACATTTACGGTACAGAGATGTTTTTGAGAAGTGTGTGTGTGTGTGTGTGTGTGTGTGTGTGTGCGCGCGCGCGCGTGCGTGTGTGTGTGTGTGAAGATTTTTTTTTTCTTTTTATTTGAGTAGAACGGACTCTTTGAACAAAGAAAAAAGGGACAGAGTGGCAATTAAAATAATAAGCATCTTGCGAAGAGCCGCGCTGTTTAGACGCAGCGGAAGAGCGATTTCACGCACTGTCATAAACAGTTACATTTTTGTTTTGTAAGGCCGACTACTCTGAGCTTGGCTGCTTTGAATAAAAGTCGGCCTTGATTAATTCCCCATCTGTGTGGCCACCCAACAAAGTAGATACGTGTGAAGTTGTATTTGTCTTAAAGCGGATGAGGCAGAGTTAGCCAAGTCCTAGCAGCGAGATTTCCCTCAGGTTGAACGTGGACGCATGGAAGGAGATCGCTGAAAGATTTAACCACATTTAATCAAGTTGTGTAACAAATAACAATTCAAGAATCAATACTTAGTTTAAATTTAAATAAAATATCACTACACATCAGCTAGGGGAGCTGTGACTGCATTTCCAAGCCCTGTTGTGCAGAAGTTTGTGAAAAAAGGTTTCGGTGACATTTCTGTGTTTTTATTGCAACACCTATTCTATTCATAGGCAAAAAAGGACTGCTTGATTAACGAGCCATGGCAGAATGACACGGTAAGGCTTAAGAGCAGACATAACATTTAAAAGCACACCCATACAATTATAACAAAATAATGTCAAACAATTAAAACAGCTAATTGTAATAATTCACAATCACCACTGTTTGAATTGACAGCATAAATTTGGAGAATTGTACATGCTGCATTTTCAGTTATAGCAGTGATGGCATAACCCAGTATGCCTTCATTTGTATGAGATTATTACAAATATTTTGCATTTGTTGTTTCACTAGCCACAAGTATACAGGCAGCAGACTATAGTGACCGTGGATATAGTTCATTTGTTTAATGCATAAAAATTGCTACTTTCACTCAGTTTCTACTAAGGCTGTAGTGGAAAGACAGGTAAAAAAACGCTTTTATGTGTCTAAATGAAGCTATGCAAATTAAATTGAAATGGACTGCGCGTCAGGTCTCATGTTTAATGCATTTCCACATTTTGTATGTAATACCCTACTTTACATACACAACAATGGTGCAATCCGCTGGTTAACACTTTCTATTCATATGGTATGGAACAACATACTTGTTCTTTGCTAACACTTTGACTCATATTTGTAAAGGCTATTCATTTGATTTCAACTTTGGCAGGGACCAAATCAGCCCCCAGCCCCACACTTCCCTAAACACACAAGAGACAGTTTGGTAGTCCCATATTACTTGTAGGGACATGCCCAGACCAAATCTTTGGCCTTGCACATTTGTATGCCAGAGGTCAGCACTTTTAGACGGCACAGTTAGCACTATTTAACATTTTAGAATGTACTACAGTTTTTAGTCCCTAGTAGGACACTTATAAATGGCGTTTTCCTGACTAGCTGTGTGCCTCGGCAGCAGAAGCTCGTACCACTGATGGAGTCGTGGTGTGATCCATCCAGGAGTGAGCATTGCTCATCCTTGCTCCCCCTGAGGTCTAAGCGAATGTCAGATTCCCCCTTTTTGTTTTTGTCCCCAGAACAAACTGTCTAAAATTAGGTCAGGCAGCTTCTCACTCACAGCCAGTGTGAAAAAGACAGGCGTCTTCGCAGCAGAGACTCCGGCGCCCCGAGCGAGCGAGTAGCATTGCAATCGCCGCTGCGTGCTGTAATGCGTTTCGGCATGTTCGCTGCTAGCGTTTGGGATTGTCGTTACCGAAAATGTAACACGAGCCAAACACCACAGCAAATATGATTCCCTGACCATGTATGTATGATTTTAAAGTCAGGGTGAAAAACGAAAACATTGCCAGAGGAGGTGGCTCTGAATCCTCAATGAGGGTCAGACAGTGGGGTCGCACTGGAATTTCCATTTTAGGAATGTGACTAAGTAACTGGAGTAATATCTTTTGTCTCTCTACTGTATTTTTGGACATTCTAGTAGACCTGCCTTTAAGTAAAGACCATCTGCTTTTACTTTATTACCTTTATATTAACTCCTAGTTAGTGTGGTATGAATAAACAGCTCCCGTACCACAATACCTCCTGATCCCTAGTTATAGATTGTTAGAAGGAGCACTTAATATAAATTTCACACAAAGTGGTCTGAGTAAGTGTTAGAACAAACACTGTCATATTAACATAGTTTTCCCCTGGTGTTTTGGCAGTAAAATTGGTTTGTTGCCATTTCCTAATGTTGACCAGTGTATTCTGACCCTGCACACAGTGTTTGGGCTATCAAAGGAGACAGATGTGCTCAAAGGAAACCTGTATCAGCCTGACAGTACACACCAACTCCACTTATGCAAAAGTGAGCCCCGGAAACATCTCTCGCTTAACACCAGAGATGTGAAACAAAGTTGCCACCCACAGAGCAGTTCTGTTTTTGTTGACCATTACAAACAGATATGTTTTTGACAAAGATTTACTCTTTTATTTTACAATTGAGAACTATCCAGATGGATGCCTAGCTGAGGTGATTACCTGTGGAGGTCACGACTTAAAACGAAAGGAATTTATTCAAAAACATCCCACCAAAGGCATTTTAGTCATCGCCACTGCAGCAGGTCAAAGAGGACGACTTCACATAAAGTCTGTCTGGTACAGTTGAAGTGTTGTTATAGATGGCCACCAAAGCCCCTTCCTTATGAAACTGCCGCTACCCTTCTCTATTATTCCTCCCAGCGCTAAAAGCTCCAGCTAGCTGCTATTTGGCTGGAGTGCCACAGCATATTGACACATGGATTCCTGTCTAGCTCTTGGCCTCTTTATAGCAGTGTCTCCTGAGGTCCTTCACCCGTCCTCCAGGATATCCCATGCATGTCAGATCTACAGTGCTGCAGTTGGATCCCCGTGCATTCAGGGCCACCGCGATGCGGTCTGTGTGTTACATAATTGCCCTCAGTGTCCTCAGGTAACCACGGCTCTGACTTCTGACTCATCCTGACTTTCTGCGTCACTCCCAGTAGACCTCGACTCTGTCAGTGGTTCCGTGGTGCTCAGGTATCCTTCTGGGTGGGTTGGAAACAGAGAGCCAACACCTGTTCATCACGCTAGGACATGTGTATATATTTGCCAGGAAAAATTATTATTTTTAGAAAATCATTAAGGGTGCCTTTTTAGAAATTACTTTTAAAACTGTGCATTCAATGTACAGTCTGAACCCTCAAATCTTATGCCAGAAACCCAGGGCACTGGGCTGAATATTGCCTTGATGGGACAGCATTATTAGTCTCACAACAAGGATATTCATTCTTTGTATTTTACCCATCCCCTGCAGGAAGCAGCCATTTTTTTTTATTATTATTATTTTTTTTTAAAAAACACCCAGGAAGTATATTACTCAGGGACACAGCTGGTGACTAGGTTGGGACTTGATCTTGAAGACTTCCACATCCTAGCCTGATGTCCTACCCATTGAACCACAAGGCCACTAATACAATACATTACACATGCAAAGCTGAAGAAGGAGTTGAACCTAAATTTGTGGTGAACATGCAATACTATTCGGCAAGCTAATTCAGACACTGAATATCTTACTGCATAGTACTTTGTTTGTAATCTTGTCTTGTAATCAAAATTCTGCCCAGTGAATGTGTATCCTCCTCTATGTACCTATCAAAGTAATTGTGATGCATTGTATCTCCTTGTTACCTAAGTGACCAAGGATAATGACCTTTACGTAAGTGTTTTTACACAGAAAAAAAAAGAATGGCAGTATTGGAATCCATTTTTCATAACTTGCTTACTTAAGATAATTGAAATTGTGATTAATGTTAAATTAAACAATATGATCGATACGACTATAAATAACAGTCACATTCATGACAGGGTGCACTTAAAGCTAAGCAATGTTGACTTTCACCCATAAAAGCCTCTTGTTTTCACTAATTCATCACACATAGACAGGAGTCAACCATCAACGTATCACTCAGGTACTTTAAACACTTCATCCAATCATGGCTTAAAGTTCACAGATTTCAAATCAGGTAAAAATGCAACAGCTATTTAATATAAAAGTAAGGTTTTGTAAAAATATATTTCAGCAGACATGTTTTGAAGAGCAAATAAACGACAGAGGGGATTTTAAATGACAGTGTTCAGAATTGTTTACAGGAAGGCTTGTGAGCTGTGATGTGTTGATGGCACACAAAGATGATATTTAACGAGGTAATATCTGCTTAGGTTAAGGACAGATGACCTATTTACAAGTTATCAAATGAAGGATGTGTGCCTTCAAGTAGCCTAAATATCCTAATGAATGTTCCATTTCATTTTGATATTACATTTCCATTCATTCATTAATTTCCATACTGTTTACCCAAATGAAGGTCGTGGTCGGCAATTGCTAGAAGGGTACATCCTGAATGGGATGCCAGACTTAATACAGGATTCACACACCTCCTCATCTCACACACACACATTTTACCAAGGGCCAGAATCTAGTCCATGAGCCTGAAGGCATAAAACAACAACCTTATATACACCAAAGAGCCCCTCTCTGCATTTTAAAATTTTTGCACCACTAGTTTATGTACACTGTGTACAAAACACTCCCACAGCTTAATTTTTACATGATATTCCAAATTGTCAGTATAATTTATAGCAGCTTTTAACAATTTATGCTGTGGCAGGTTATACATAAGTTAATGGATTTTTTTTTACTCCATGCATTGCTCTGAAAACATATTGAAACTCAGTGATGACTAATCATTCATTTGAAGATAAATAAAAGTTTAACTACATTTTATTTTTAATTATATATTTGAAAGAAGGCAATCTGCATATCTTTATGTTACATAAATATGTGTATAATCAGTACAACTCAGTTATACTCAATAGTCTTTTTTTACTAAATGTGGCGGTTCTGAACTGACATTCATGATATGTGTTTGATCCCAGACCATAAAATTTACATGCAATACAAATGACACTAACTTTAGCTTTGAATAACAGGGCAGCTGTGAGTAAACAGTCAGAGAGAATATAGTTGGTTTCATCTGAGTCTGTATAGAACATTGAGTAACCTTGTTACTAAGCTGATAAGACTCTACACAACAAGCACAACGATCACCTTTCTTATCAGTGGGCACAGTACTGAGAGGATGTGAAGATGTCTCCCTCTATAGAATGTGTTTGACTGTATAGCCTTCCCAGGCCATATGGAGCTAACTCTTCCTTTAAAAAATCTCTGTAACACAAATTCTCATCTATAAAAAACTGTTGCCATTTAAAATTTCAATTTACTGGAAAAATGTTAAATTGTAACCTTGTTGTGTTAACAAACTAATGATTATTAACTAATAAATAAGAACCAATAAATATAATGAAAATTGCAATAATTAATACCTAGACTAAAGACGTTACAATCAGGGCCACCACTACGGCTTTTGGGCCCCATAAAAGGTAGTATGTTAAACTGTAACATCATTTTTGAGGCCCCTGTCAGTCACGAGTTCTTGGTATTGCCCCAGGTAACCCCCCACACTGTGGCACTCCTGTATATAATCCACTAGTCAGAGCGAATAACAAACAAGTACAGCAATAATAATCCCCTGTTTTTTTTATGTAAGTCACAAGACACATTTCATATGTTAATATGTTATTAGTACAGGATTAAAATGTTACTCTTTAAAAATAATTGTGGTTTAGTAATTGTGCAAAAAACATTAAATGCTTCAAGTGTTTATTGCACCGTATACTTACTTTGCCACATATTATGCTATACAAATATTAGCTAGAGATGAAGAAACTTTCCAACCTCCAAACTGAAATACAAAAAAAGGGAACAAAATGGAGGTGTGTGTGTGTGTGTGTGTGTGTAAAGCAGTGATTTCCAACCACTGTGCCGTGGCACATTAGTGTGCCGTAAGAGATCATCAGGTGTACCGTGGGAAATTATCCAGTCCAACTATCCAATGATCATTATATTTCATTATATATTCTTTTTTGACATTTGTGTTTGGTGGTGTGCTGTGGGTTTTTTTCTAATGTAAAATATGTGCCGTGGCTCAAGAAAGGGAAACGCTGGTGTAAACAGTTATTTCTTCACTGCCTAGCTTATCCACAAAGCCCACCATAAAAAAGGCCAGTGGGTACTGGGTACATTGGCATCATATTTTATTAAATTTTTTTCTTGTGACATGTACTGTAATACACTGTGATAAACCTTCTGTATGAATTCTATCATAGAGCAAAGTCCTCCCTTCTTAGCTCATTTTCTTCTCTACTCATCTTTTAGAATGTTTTACATAGTGTTTCTGTACTGGTATAATGTGTTTGACTTCGCACATTTGTCAGTATAACTGACAGAACTACGGAAGTGTTTTTGTTATCATTTGTTATCTTGATTTTTGATATGTGAAGTCTTTCATTTATGGGATCAAACTATCAAGTTAGTTATTTCACGGGTCATTTAGGAAGAGTTGCACAAGTAAAGGAGGTTTTAGCATAAAAATAGGGTCAAATACATGCTACAGAAAAAGCATGGGTTTTTAGTTTAGACTTCACCAGAAAGCTTCCTGTTTGGAGAACTAACTTTTTGCAGTGTTGATTAATGAAAGCACAGTACTCTACATTAAAAAATTTCTTATCACAACATGATTTATTTGACAGGTGGTCATTGTTAAAATACTGGAGCGATATCCATCATCTTGCTATGAAAATCTGGACTTTGGTGATACTTAAGTTTCATGTATTTGGCATAACTGGATGGAATTCAAGTTGCCATTGTTTCAGTAATGCCTATTAATGTGTAAATAAGCCAGTAAAATGTGTGAGTCATATTTGTTTAGGAAAAAAAAAAACATTCAGTTTTTAATTTAAATGTAAGGAAAATTACATTATATAGGACTGTGCCAGTGATGCAATGTGCTATACAATTTGGGTTTTACTACACTTTGTACTTTTTCAGTTGTCATGGGAGGTGACTCAGTTCATGAAGATGCAAGAATCTGAGTACATTCCAAGTTATTGCTGAAGCGGAATAATTACAACACCAGAAGACATCACAATACTCAAAGGCATGTCCAGCATTTATAAGAGGTAATTAAGCCCCAATTAAAAATTCGCTTCTAAAGCTTTAACTGTTAATCAAACTATGACACATGGTCACAGGCTACAAGAAATCAAGTTTAACTGAAACAGAACATCACCATGTCTCTGAAGAAACCACAGACAGAAGCTCAAACTTGATCTAAAGCAGAGCGGTGTTAGAACTGCTCGCTGTGCTGCTCCGAGGTACAGCTCAATTTGAACAGTTTTACTGGGACCCTCCTTGGCAGTAGCTTTTCATATTTGTGACATTGCTATTCACAATCCTTCCATCTCCTGCAGCCATCTGTGTAAAGGCAAGCCAATGCTGTTTTAATTTTATATGTGGAAACAATAGTAAGCATTTGCTGATTTCTAATTCCTGATGGGAAAGCTAATCTCTAAGATCCCTAGATGTGATAGAATAAGCCTGTAAATGGCGTCTGTGATACTCAGTATAAATTCTAGACCTTTCATTGTAATTTGAATCTCTGCTTAAGCACTCGAGCTGATAACCACACACTAATTACATCACCAGGAAACCATGCAAAGGCACAAGGTTGTGTGGAAGTTTATCTATTGTTTTCCTCTGACAACACAATCAGTCATCCTCACTGATGTTTTTTCCCCTCATCCTTTTTTTTTAACGCCCCTCTCTTTACATTTTTTTCCCTGTGAGAAGTAAGTAAGCAACTGGATAATGAATAAAAGAGACGGCAGAATTGGTGTCAGTTCTCTTATTTGTCCTATGCTGCGGAATGCTGAATAGCCGGGACAAGCAAATGAATGCTGTTATTGTACTGAGTGCCACTGAGTCAGGCTAAATGGCGAAATGTGCTCGGGGGACAAGTATTCACGGCACATGGCGGATACATAAAATCCGAGGACCCGCTCCATTTCATTTCTGTAATACTGCTTGAAATGTTATTAGATATTGTTTTATAGACACAATAAATCTGTGAAATTCTTCTTCTGGGAATATATGTTGGGTTAAAGTTGTGTTTAATCCGTTCTTGTTTTCCGACGTGCGCCTGTTGCTTGGCACAAGGATATGGGATGCAGGACAGGTGCCAGAAATGCTGGCCCAGGCAGCAGAGCCAGTTTGGTGGCCCGTTGCATGAAGGAGAACATAAGGAGTCAGAGCCCCCATGCATTACATAATGTGTGCTTTGAATGGTTGTAGCAGTGCTCTCCAAAAACACTCGGTGCTTGGAAAAGTTGGCTTGCTTACAGTACTAAACTTTTTGAACATTTTAATTTTTAAAAAATATATATCAATTTATTGAAGGGAATTTCACAAGTGTCTTGCTGAGAGTACAGCCACCGTTTTCCTGAACACAAAGAAAACATCCCACTGACCACTCCAACAAGGATCTTATAATCAGTTGGTGCTAGCTAGAGACAAACCCAACTTTTAAAACTGTTTGCATCCCAGACACTGTATGGAATAAATTCAAAGCAGAGATTTAGGAACTAGCTAAGATAGAAATTCCATGACGACTCCTTTTAAAAAAGAAATTTGTGTAAA
Source organism: Chitala chitala (assembly GCA_025773905.1). Classification (NCBI taxonomy): domain Eukaryota; kingdom Metazoa; phylum Chordata; class Actinopteri; order Osteoglossiformes; family Notopteridae; genus Chitala; species Chitala chitala. The sequence continues at coordinate 19,349 of JABJVR010029067.1, forward strand.
AACAAGGGATTGTCCTTGGGGAAACTCAATGGCCCATTTTTGATGCTTTTTCACCTGCCAACAAGATATTCAGTAGCTCTATTCCTTTGTGTATCCTCCTAATGAAAAAGTTTTAGGCACAGTATTTGGAGATTTTCTCAGTTTTAGAAACCATCAAATACATATTAAAAAATATTGCTTTTATGTGCTGGTTTCAATTACTAAACTATATGTCTATATCAATATCTACATTTCTTTGGGCCCCTCATGAAAATTCTAAGCACTTGAAGTAATTATGGAAAGCAGGTGTGAGTTCTCCACATTAGGCACATTATTATTCTCTACATTAGATACATTTTTACAATGGCCACTTTTATGTAAAAGCAGATTCAATAATATTGTGGTAGCTATAGAATTACAGCAGAAACATTTATGCTATATGCTATGTGTTTAAATCAGGGGAATAATAATAATAATAATAATAATAATAATAATAATAATAATAATAATGGTGGTTATCACTGTCAACTTCAGGCCTGGGGTTTGATTCCCGCCCTGGGTCTGTGTGTGTGGAGTTTGCATGTTCTCCCTGTGCTTGGTAGGTTTCCTCTGGGTGCTCCGGTTTCCTCCCACTGTCCATAGACATGCAGGTTAGGTTGATTGGTGTCTCCAAATTGCCCATGGTGTGTACTTGTGCAGGTGTGTGTCCTGTGGTGGGTTGGTGCTCTGCTCTGGGTGTCCCCTGCCCTGGGTGTCCCCTGCCCTGCACCCTGTGACCCCTGGGCTCCAGGCTTCCAGCGACCCTGACTGGGACGAGAGGTATAGACAAAGGATGGATGATGATAATATAAATTTGGTCTCTCATCTCAGCCTTGAAAAAACCCATGTGAGAAATTTAATACAGCTCAAATCAAATCTAAAATATCTACAGCATTGCAGCTCCATTTCAATTTCTGATTAATTGATGGGCCTTTGATGAGATGCTAACACTGTTACGATGAAGAACGTTATCGTGTGTACAAAGAGGCGCTTAAGGTATAATGCAGTTCAGAATGCATTTTGCACTGTCTCAACCCCCGTGTGGGGTAATGATGTAGGATCCTGCATCCCTCCTCTCAGTTTACATAATAGTTATCAGGCATGACGTGTCTGAGGCTCATGTACATTTCAAGTGTGCAATGCAGTTTTTTTTTTTTTTGCAAATGCATCAATGATAGGAATGCTCCTGTTAAAGACCCATGTAATAGTGCCTTAAAAAATTTCCTTATTGACCTCCAGTGTCACTGTAGATTGCGATGTGTCATTGGCATTAGCAGGAGAGCACCAGACTTTTGCAAACTGTGATGATGACAGAGCAAAACTCTGGACCGAACCAGTCAATGGCCGGTCCGTCTTCCACAAAAGGAGAAAGCTTCCCTCATTACACTGAGTGCTACATTAATCGCGTCGGCTTTTGTGGCAAAATGCAGTTACTGTAGTGCTCGTTGCTGGAATAATTGTATTGAAAATGTACAATCCAAAGCTTTTATCTTGTCAATAATCCAACATCTCTAACGCATGAAAGAAGAAAAGGAAAATACTTTGAGCTCCGCCTGTTATTGTGGCTGGGCCAGTGTGTCTGCTCTGCAACAGAAAGTAACTGGCAGTGAGAATAATTGGTGGTCCTGTGTGGGAAGGGTTACTCAAACTCACTCGACACACAGAAATAAAATTCCCTCTGTCAAAGTGGCAGGAACATAACCAAATCTACTCACATTCTAAATGTCTGAAATCTTTAAGATTTTAAATATCTATTACAAACTGGTGTCATATTTTTCCAAATGCAAGTATGAGAATGACTTTGGCCTCCAGAATACCTTCATTCTGTCCAATGTTTTGAAGGATTAGTTATTAAATACTTAGTCCAAAAACATGCACAGTAAATGGACCAGTGGGTGGCCTGGAGTCTTTCCCAGCCTATGGAAGGTGCAAAACATTCGTTTGTGTGTGTGTGTGTGTGTGTGTGTGTGTGTGTGTGTGTGTGTGTGTGTGTGTGTGTGTGTTGCCTTGTTTGTCTAGGTTTATGACTATATTGTCCTGCTGCATTTCCAGATTCATCTTCTCCCTTTTGGGCTGAAGAAGTGCTTTACAAAGTGTCTGCTGGCACTTAAGAAAAGATACACAACAAACAAGCTTAACGCTGGCGGGTTTCACTTTTGGTGACCTTAGACTGCAGGTGATCCACAGAGAGAAACGACCAGGCTTACCTCATAGAGTGTTCCAACGCATTCAAATACCGTTTGGCAACGATAAGATAAACTGAAGCACATTGTGATGAACCGACTACTATATGGAAATTACTCTCATTCTCACAACTGTCACGCTGTTTCGGTTTCAATTATTTAATCGCCAAATATAGCCATATCTTTGTTAGTATTTTAGCAGTTGCTGTTAGTCATCATAAAATGTTGTCTAATTAAGTGCAAAGTGAGACTTAATTTCATCAGTAAAAGTAAGTGACAAACCTATTACAGTTTAATGAAATCAAGGCTTTGCATGTAACATCATTTTAAAAATCAATCAACAAACCCGCACCACTCAGTGGTACAATTATCACCTGCCTTGCTGGAGAGCTGGGTTTTATTCCCAACCAATGAAACTTCTCCCCTTTCTGGGTATTGCTATGGCTAGGGAATAAACTTTAAGGAATACAGATCGAAAACTACAAGATGGTCTAGTGTTCCAATGAACGTGCTTCTGACAGTCTCTCCAGCAGCACAGGGGCCAAATCTTTCTTTTCATACACCTCCTGAACATCACCCGGAGAAGCCAGTTCCTGCATCTGGATGACCTGCTGTTTCAGGCTTGAACTTTGGAAATCCATGCAATGCTGACTCAGCTGCAAAGGGTGTCCACATTTTCTGGTCCAGACCAGCTCTACTAACATTAATGTTTACCTTTTTAGCAGTGCTCATTTATAAGCGTAATTCATTTTTGTGATTATAAAAAAATCAACAATCAAAACACTCAATTATCCACTAACCTTCCTTAGGATTAAGCGATTCTGTTTTATTACATGTATGTCTAGATACAGAGACGCAGGAGGTGACAGACTAAGAATTTAGTGCAGCGTACAATACTAGCAGCAGAAATATTGATAACGATTATTGCCTCCCATTCCATAACATAAAACATGAATCTGTTTTGAAATTGTGTAACGTAGTCCTTGCTCTCTGACTGGCCACGCTTTACCTGAATTAAGCTTCAATTTATCACCAGGCATGTAGGGCCTTCTATAGATCTAGCTAAGCATTTATATATGTAGGCATAACTACACTTTCAGTGGTAAATGTCTTTGAAGTGCCTGTCAGGGCTGGTATTCATAATAATTCTACGAGCACTGAAAGAAACACTTATATGTGAAGAAAACATGAATAATTTGGGAATTTACATTTTAGAAAATCTTTATAAGATTTAATTCCTTTACAGACTTCAGGCAACTGTTCATGTCAAATGTACTTAATCAAGGTGTGGGCTGTAAATAACACCCCTTGCTCACAAGAGGTGTCAGTTCATTGTCAAAGGAATCGTTCCAAACATAGCTATGAAATCCACCAGTACAGAAAGAAGCAGCAACATCCATCCATTATCTTAACCGCTTATTCCTGGTGAGGGTTGCAGGGAAACCTGGAGCCCATCACAGAGCACATAGGGCGCAGAGCAGGGGACACCCAGGGCAGGGCGCCAACCCACCACAGGGCACACACACACACAATGGGCAATTTGGACACACCAATCAACCTAACCTGCATGTTTTTGGACTGTGGGAGGAAACCGGAGCACCCAGAGAAAACCCACCAAGCACAGGGAGAACATGCAAACTCCACACACACACACACACACACACAGCAGGAATTGAACCTCAGGCCTGGAGGCGCGGCGACAGTGCTAACCACCACGCCACCGTAAGCAGCAACATTAAAACCAAAATTACATGTGGACAAAAAAACATAAATGGAATATTATGTTTAAAAAGCCATGAAGGATGCTAAGATATGTACAAATGTTCATCTGTTGCTTCAAGGCTTCAGTTTCCAGTTTCCAGAACATGCAATTTTATTTACTAACAGTACCAAAACACAAATGCAATCTGTCAATAAATTTTGAAGACAAAAAAATAAATATAAATATATCAAATTGAAAATAATTTAATTACTAAATTTTGAAGAACTTTTGTTTGACAAAAGGAAAGAGTTTAAATTCACACATCCTACTGGTAAATGTGCTGAGAGCAGCACAGCATGGCTCTTAGCCTTCTGTGTCCTGACTCTTACAAGAATCATTTTATTAAAGATTGTAACTCTTTTTATTTGACACCCTTAATCTACCTTTTGGCTGACAGGGTTAAACAGGAGACTTAATTAGTTCATCACTGTAAAATCGAATTAAAAGCCAGTCCGTGCTGCACCGTGCAGTGTATTTGCTTTGAAGTTTCAGTCCCTTGTTTTGCCTTTACTGGAGTCTGGAGAGAACATTTTCTATATTGCCTTAGAAAAGGGCTTCGGTGGGGCTGGGCTGGGCTGGGCTGGGCTGGGCTGGTGGCGACAGCACTATAATATCCTAAGATTAGCCTTGAGACAAGAGGACTTTTCTGAGCCCCGCTGATGCAGCCAAAAGCAGCAGCCATTCAACTCGTTGTCCACTAGGAGTCGTTGTGTTTCCCAGCCTCCGTTTAGCGCACTTCTAAAGGCCAGACCTGAAAACCTGTCTCATAGCAAATCAATGTCCTTTGAAAAGAAACACACCATATTCTGTTTGGCGGGCACTTCAGATAAAGCTTCTGTGACCTGCCACGTGCAGTTTTTCACCTGTGATAAATATTTTTTTTCTCAGGGCCTCAGGGCCTATGAAGTCAGAATCTCAAACCTGTGACCCTGTGGTGTTCAACTGACACGCTGATTTTAAAAGACGGCTTTTAAGCGCATAATGGAATCGGGTATTACGGAACACGTCGAGCAACATTTACTGGTGTAAGGTCAGCTACTGCAAACTGTTTGCCATTGATTAAATTCCTAATAGATTTCAGCAATATTGATTTAAGATAGGTCAAGATTTCTCGCTTCTTCCTGACAAGACAAAATGCTGAGCTGGCATTTGAAGTGAGCATGTTATCAGCTGTGCAGAGGAACCACACCACAGCCTACGAAGGTTCAGACTGTGGTTGGCAAAGCATTCAGGCTTGCATTTCAGAGTAAAGTTGCTACATAGCAAACTGATAACAATGCATCTATATAAAATATTACATATTTTATACTACATAAATATTTTGTGGCTATTTGGTCTCTGATAACTCAAGTGTAGAGAATCTCATCTAAGGAGAGATTAAATCTCTGCTAAACCAAAGTATTGGCTTAACCTGTGAGCACTTCTCCAAAGTAAAGTCTGAGCCCGTCTTCCTTGTGGTTTGGGTTTCCGCTGCATAAATCACATTTAGTCGCTTAGCCAATGACCACATTGACCTACAGTTGTTACAGGGCTTGTCCAAGTGCAAGGCTCAATATTTGAAAGGCACAGTTTGGGTTCACTACAACCTCACCCCACCTGGGGAGATGAAGTGTGGCTCAGTGGGTAGAACATCAGGCTGGGGTGCAGAAGTCTCCTGGTTTGGATCCCACCCTGGGCACCAGGTGTGTCCCTAAACAAAAAGACATTTAGCACTAGCTCCCCAGGAACACAATACTGGCTCCCCATGGGATGGGTTAAATGCAGAGAACCAATTTCATTGTAATGTGTATGTGTCATTGGTAAGTTACTTTGAACAAAGGCATCTGCTAAATGAAAAAATGTGAGCAACAACCTTCAGGACAGCTACAAGTCTGTTAACCACTCTGCTTCCTGCTGTCCAGGCTAACATAGGCAGCTTTGTTTCCACACATCTCAACCCAGAAGCCACCATAGAAACACTCTCTACAAGTACCTTATGCATGTATATTATTAAGATGAGATTTAAAAAGACAATGCAAAATGAATACCTTGCCTTGCATGGGTACAAGACTGACCTAGATTTAAAAAATAATATTTTAATGTATGAAAAAAAAAAATCGCTAGTGTTTTTATATGGTATTATTTTCTGTCTTGATTACCATTTTGTGAAAAATTGATTGCTTATGTCATAATGCTTTTGAAAAAAAAGCCCTCCCTGAAAAAAATGTCTCTCTTCTTTTGTAAAAATGTTCATATGAGGTTTTAGGTTTTTTATTTATAGCTGGCTGTCAACTGAACAATAATAACAGTAATTTATTATGAATAATTGCTTTATTTGTGCTATTAGGCAGCACTAGCAGGGCATGGATTTTTACATTGCTGACTGATCACACTCAGTGAGTCACTTGTACTTCAGAATGTTTGTAATAACTTAAAGAATGGATAAAGTTACCATAAACTTTTTAAACTACACCGAACAAAGCAAACCTCGTTATCTAAACGAATACTGTAAGCCATCTGGAAGTATGGTATTCTGACAAAGGTGTACTTTGGGTAATTAATCACTGCGGCTGCTTATCAGCACCGTGTACCAGCACTGGGCACACTGTGTAACAAAAGCCAACTTACTCTAATGAGATTGATAACCAGGTTTGGGTTTAAATAAGGTTAGCTAGGCAGACAAGAAGGACTTGTGAGTATAAGACTATACAAGGTACTTTATAGGTACAAGGTTACCAACTAAAGGACCTACCGTATGTTTCACAGTGTTTTCCTAGTGAAGGATTTGTGTTGCCATCGCTGAGACTTTACTCTGCTTCTTTAACCTGGTTAACCTGGTAACCTACAGCGAGCATTTCTGTCTCAGCTATATTTGAAATCAGACCGACATTTAAAATATTGTGTTAAAAAGCAGAATTTGAGAATGAAGACAGCATCCATTTGTAGATCAATAGTTTGGGTAAAAACTTGAAAAGTGGCTGTATGTTGAGTTTTGCACATATTTGTGTTCAGTTATACAAAATGTTTATCCACATTTTCATCGGGATACACTGGATTTATTATATCAGTGGGAATAACGGTTCATGTCAGCTGGTTTCGTTTTTTTTCTGTATTGTTTATATGTACCATAACTCTGTCTGACAGGGTAATCACTACATATAGTTTACATTTCCATACACAAACAAGTCAACTTTGTGTAGAAAGACTATAATGAGCAGTAGAATAACTTGACAAAGAACAAATGGTTGCGTTTTTAATGGCCACTCTTAAAGGCCCATGCCATACAAGGACATAGAAACTGGATATATCGTCTTTGAATCTCTTTTTGTCTGATTGTCATAGTATTTATTAAATTCTTTTACTGAAACCTGAATTCCCACCTGTGAAGTTTTCACTTTTCATTACTAGGATGTGAAGAGAGGTAGTTTCTCCTTAGCACTTTGTTTATGTAACAGCAGTAGAGTTATGCTAAATGTCAGACAGCCTTGAAAAGACACTTTGTATGTAGAGAAGGCATTTGTTACATTTTATTTAACAGCTGGCATTCTCAACTGAAAGTTCATACAGCAAAATGTAAAAAGACATCATTATACAAATCTGTGGAAACCACAGTCATCAACAGATGGATTTTAAATTTGCGTTTATCAGAACAATTTCTTTGGTAAGCAGACGCCTACTGGCTTTACTACTGACTTCAGCTTAAACTGTGATTACACTGCACTGTCACCTAAACTTTTGTGAAGCCTTCACCAAAATAATAGTGTTTGCATACTTCTGACCGCAATGCTAACATAACCAAATGGGTACTTCGCTCACGTCAACCTTTGTTTCCTCAGAACAAAATGGCGTCTTGCAAATGTGGGACAGAGAACCACTGCAATTCTCTGCAGCCAGTCTGTCAGTCTGAGACCAGCAATTAGCTGAGATTAAAAAAAAAGGATTAAAATGAGTATAGTTTGTATGTACCAAACCTGATGTACGGAGGAAACAGACATTATCACAGAGGAGGTCTTGGCACTAATCCCTGCTCGGCCTTTCTCTGGGGTATGGCTACAGTCTGGAGTTTGTAAATGCACTAGCACAGGAACATACCCAGGTTTCCTCTTGCTCTTCTGCTATAATGCTGTAACACTGTCTGACTATCTGGAGAGGTGGTACCATTGCAAACCTCTCAGGCTTCTGGAGGGCAGCCAGGATCACGATACCTGAGCCTCTGACAGAACCGTTTCAGAGAGAGGATGAGAGGCACAAGTGTTTTGTTTATCATGTCGCTGCATCAACTTATGAGCGTGTTTCCGTGAGAAGGTAAGCATCAGGTAGTTTAATGGTAGGTAGGTCCCCCAAAATGACCCATGTTGCAAAATTACCATCTTGTGCTTCACAGCACCTTGTCTAGCTACAAAAACATAAATAATAATAAACACATTTCACAGTAAAAAAAGTTAGATCAAGTGCTGCCAGCTGGCTGTTATTTTTTGCAACAAGAACATTTGTTGCCAAGTGCATGCAAAAACCCGAGAAGGTTTAATAAGTTAAGGTTTTCTGCTTGTAATGTTCAAATTACTACAATATTATCCCGCACACCTGGGAAAATATCATGAATATTTACATTTGACATAGAATAGAGAAATCAAAATGAAAATTTTCCAAGGAAAAAAGAATGATTTGTTTTTATGGGCTTTAGAATTTTCAGGTTCCCTCCTTTGGCAGTGATCTTGTGTGTTCCACTTTTATCATATTTTTTCCTGCTTACTTTAGTTAAAATGGATTATCATAGACATGGTTTTCATATTGATGTTGTGGCTATGTGAGACAGACTACTGCTTCAACTCTGGCACTCCTGAGCCAGGAAAAAAACAGTTTTCACCATAACTGCGATGCGATTTCAAGGTTTAACAAATGCATAGGCTGTTACAGTGGATGTAATTTTCAGAGATGGGACATCTTTTGACCTACTGGGAATGGCTACCAAAATGTATACCTGTCTGTGTTTATTTAGCGAATTACTGCACTGAGCGGCATAAGGCAGACTTACTAACTCTCCCCCACCACAGTAAAAGTGTTGGAAGAGTGAATGCCCAGGAAAATACCACGGGGGGCCAGCAGAGGGGGGAGCTTGACTCTGTGGGACAGCAGCCTTCGTTGCTCAATTCACAAGTCACAGGATGCTGTCAAACACAAGTCAACGCGTCACACACACACACTACCCAGCAGGTCTACAGCAACAGAAAGCCATACAGCTCCGCTAACTAACAAAGTAAGGGAAAGCCCTTGGCTTCTCTATTTTTAGCTCCATTGGGGAGAAAAAAAGAAAATGTTTTCAACAATGTGATCATAATACATTTCACAGAATGTGCGCACCTGTGTTATAGCACTGCGTGCACTTGTTAAAAGGGTGGCAGTGTTATTTTGGTCTACACCAAATGCACTAAGGTGAATGTGGAAAACGTATGAATGAACAGAAAAAAAGCCGCATTTAAGATATCTCTTTCCCCAGTCATGGTCTGCAGGTGGTTTCCTGCTGGAAGAAAGAACGGTGATCTGTAAGGCTGTGCTTATGTAGACAATAGCCGGAAACCTCAGTGAGGATCCACTATCAGACGTTAGACCAAGAGAGCCTTTCTTATGGAAATGTCCAGATTTTTCTTCTCTGATAGTCTTTTAATGCAAGCTTTACTGTATTACAATCCTCTAAATTTAGTTTTAATATTTTTTTCCAAAAGCCATGAATCCTAACAAAGTATTTATAAAGGAAGAAGAAGAAGAAAACCTTTATTTGTCCCACTAGAGGAAATTACAATGTTGCAGCAGAAAGTACAGAAAAGGTAGCAGAAAGTACAGAACAGCATCAAAAATTAAGTTAAACAAAATAGTTATATACAAAAAAACAGGTTATAAAATAAAAATAGAAATAAAATAAAATTAATTAACACACACAATAAATTTAAAACAGAATTGCAAGGTAAATTTTGTACATGAAAAGAACCAGTCCATATTAGGAATGACTGTTGTACAAACAATTTCTTCTGACATTGCTAAAGCTGTAATATATAGAGTATGCATTTGGTAATAGTAAAATCTGCACAGAAAGTAACTGTGTTTTTGGCTTTCTAAAGAAGAAGCCATGTCAGACAGATGACATGTAATTGGATCCTTCAGAAAAAGAGAACACAGAAAGCAGAGCACATGTCTCCAATTAAGTGACTGATTTTCCTTTGAAACACCAGACAAGGTGACTATCCAGAATGGTATTTCAGGTAAGCAGTTCAGAGCTCAGGTAGAGCAGATCCCAGCATGCTCTGGGGCTCCAGAGGACTGACTGACACTCACCTGTGTTTTCAAATGTGCTGAATTATTGCATAATTCTGGTGTCATGGACATGCCTTCTTAAGCTTCCCAAATTACTTTTATTATAACTTTGTGAACAAAATTATTACAGCAGGGCATGGACGCTCAGTGTTTAGCACTGTTGCCTCACACCTCCAGGGGTGGGGGTTAGAATCGTGGGGGTTAGAATTAGTCTGTGTGCACGAACATGCCATGTTCTCCCTGTGCTTTGTGGGATTTCCCCACAGTCCAAAAACATGCTGTGTATGTTGACTGGTGTTTCTAAGTTGCACATAGTATATGACTTGGTGTGTGACTGTGCCCTGACATGGGTTGGCACCCCATCTATGATGTTCTCCACATTGTGCCCTAAGGTCCCTGGGATGGACTCCAGTCCTCCTGTGACCTTATATAGGATAAGCAGTTAGGAAAAAGGATGGATAAAACTTGATCACAATCATCACTTAAATTCATTTGTGTTTTCACAACTATGACATGTTTTGAAGGACATAAAAACTGTTAGGTCATATGCATTGCTGACTTCTTATTCAGTCTGTAATTTACTGCTTCATCCAGTTAAGGGTTGCAGAAAGCCTGGAGCCCATCCCAGGACACAGGGTGGGGGACACCCAGGGCAGGGCACCCACACTACAGGCAATTTGGAGACACCAATTAACCTAACCTGCATGTTTTTGGACTGTCGGAGGAAACTGGAGAACCCAGAGAAAACCCACCAAGCACAGTGAGAACAAGCAAACTCCATGCACACTGGCTCAAGGTGGGAATCGAACCAGACCCTGGAGGTGCAAGGTAACAGTGCTAACCACCACGCCACCATGCTGCCAGGGCTTCCTATTCGATGAAATAAAGACAATGCATTAAGTGCTTGGAGTTTAATTCTGGTTATTTATGTTTGGTAAAGCATACAAACTGAAAAATTATTTTTAAAATGTTTCTTTGACACAAATGCCTTTTATACAGTATATACATGTACATTAAATGAGAACAAAAGAATGTCCCCTTTTATATCTGGTAGTATCATCTTTTCACATCAGCAACTCACTCTTGATATACAGACAAATCCAAAGATAAACTTGTCTTTGCTCTATATAAATATGCTATTTAATCCTGTCTTATATAACTGACATAGACATAATGCTGACAATAATTAATAGATCATAGATAATCCCTTGGAATCAGTTTAAATCAGCAGCAACCTGTCTTATGTGCATTGGTGTCTTCTGTGTGTGTATGTGTGTCTGCACATGTGTGCACATGCACATTTTATGTTCGCAAACGTACGGTGTGTGATGGCCAGCTCTGACCTGTGTATTTGTTCCTTTTCCATGTTGTTCTGTATTATTAGCACCTCCGTCATCAATCAGCACCATTTCAACGTGTCACTTTGATGTGCCAACCTTTCACAGGCTGGGGAAAAAAAGACCTCAAAGCAAGAAAAGAAGGGCTGTATTTTGCATTTAAAATTGTGAACTTTAGCCTTCCTAAGTGCTCCAGCCAGAGGTGGTGAACAAACGAATGAATATCTTGGTTAGCAAAGAATTATTCAGGATATACTTCAATGATATCCTGACATCAGTACTGCCGAGGTCACCCTATAAATGTTTTCATATCATATTATATATATATATATATATATATATGCTAAGTTCAATTCAAATAATTTAAATTTTATATTACATACTTCCTAAAACATTTGTCTTGGTCTACAATCAGTATTGTGTTGTGGAGTTGTGTACATGTTTGTACATGTGTGTGTGTGTGTGTGTGTGTGTGTGTGTGTGTGTGTGTAGTGAATGCAATTTGTTATTCAGTTTCGAAAACTGTATAAAACCTCAAGAAGGTTATGGGGAAAGGGAGCAAATGAAACCCATTGGGAGATCAACCAGAGGCCAAATCCTTCACCTCCCCCCTTAGCCCCCCCCGAGCCTCATGACCTATGCACGTGAGTGCTGTGTGAGCACAATTATGAGCAGCACGCTGGTCTTCAGCTCATTCCTCTGCAAGGTGTTCTGCTCACTCCTCACTAATAACCATAGCCTGCCATCTTGTTCGCTCTTTCTTTCTGAAGCCAGTTACTTGGTCGCTGCTTTCCTGATTATTTTTGCTGCCTGGCTGCATAAACTATGTCAATGATTTTTAAAATTATAATCATAATTTAAGATAAGATAGGATTATTACTGAAGATTGTGATGCAGAGTACAACAAGCTAGAGAGTCTGACCGCAGAACAAGTAGCGTCTTTACAAATCGTTACACTCATTTACCTGTGTGTATACAAGACCATAAAATTATGAATTAATACAACTGAAAATCGCCCATTACAATTTAAAACAAATTTTAATACAAACTTGAAATTTTGCAGAATTGTACCCAGGGGCAGATTTACAGGGTGAGGCAAAGGGTAGCATTTTCTACCCTAACAAAATTATTTGCCACCTGGCTTACCACCCCAATGTAAACATAATAGAAAACAAGGGGAATGCAATCAATTTTCATAACGATTCTGACATAAATCATGTAGGTTAACCTTCCAGAGAACAGTGGTTGTTCTTCTGGTGCCATGTCTCTTCCTCCTTTCTTTTCTGTAATGTTTCATTTTGTGCATGGTTTGAGAACTTTGTTTTACCACAATAAAACTGGCTACATCCTTCATGAAGTCTCATTTTTGTTCAGTAACAAACCATAGAAATGTTTTTAAAAAATACATTTATAAGCAAGTGTTACTGCATACCATGTTTTCTACACAAGAAATCAATTTCGTATTTATTTTCTATTGGTTACAAGATGTGAAAAAATGACAAAACAAAAAAAATTCAACAATGACATTCAAACTTTATAAGCACATCACAATTACACATTTTCCTGTGCCATGTTTGTTTTGAACATTATGTTGTTTACACATTTTTAAAGATAACACACTGCCTTCGAGACGAGCCGCGTGTGTATGGGTTGTGTGAGTTGACAGTGTTTGCTCCTGCCTGCATAGTTCGCAAAATATTTTGCCTTTAAATTTATAAAAAAAAAATAAATAAAAATTTTAATTAACTCTCATTTTTTTTTTATTTACTTTGTCTCAAAACAGATTTCTTCAACCTCTCGTACTGATTCCTGTGTTCTGTGATGAACGGTGAGTGCGGTTACATAAAATTCCTAGATCAATCATAGAGAGGGCAATAGCACCTGTTTTCTTTTGGTGTGTTTGTAATCAGATAGCAAGAAACACGTGTTTTTGGCAATTCCTCAGCCATACACACTTTGTCTCTTAACTGCAAAAATAAATTTGACACATCATGTTAAAAATTTCCTTTGACTTTTCGAACATTTTTGTCTGTAGTTTCCTCTAGGGTGGGAATAATAAAATGTCAAACAAACCAACTGTTGATTGTTGCCCTGAGGCTGAACTTATCTTTGTAATGAGTGAATGTATTTACATCATATATAGGCCTACTTCATATATGTGTGCCTGTGCATCTGCTTTTGTATTGCAACCCCTTTAAATCCTTTCTGTCACCCCGTTGTCACACCTTGCCAAATTCTCTAGATCCATTTCTGATTGTACTGTAAGTAAACAATTATTGCAATATGAAGTGAGTTACAAAATTTACTAAATTGTTTAAAATTGTGTTGTTGTTATGTCTTTTATCAGAAAAGGTTGAATCTGGTGTAATCAATTTCATAAATGCCTGTAGCTGATAATCATAAAATATTCGCTGGCAGTCTGCTTTCCTAAATGTAACTGCTTGCATATGAAGTAAAACTGTAAAAAAATCTGTAATAAAAATTTTTTGTACTCCTGTAGTGACTACTGGTTAAAGTTGTCACTGTGCAGGTTGCTTCAGAACTCCTGGTTGTTGTTCACTCCCCAGTGGTAATACATGTGCAAGGAGCATAGCTAAGAGGCACTGCTAATTGCTACACTGTGAATGTTATGCAGAAAAGTATGAATGTCTTTGCAACACCTCAGAGGTCCAAGAGAGGGTTTCAGAGGGTCTCAAAAACAGCAGGTCTCTTTGGCCAGAGCAAAGACATTTGATCCTGGAGCTCTAGTACCAAGGAGCCGACATTTCTGCTGAGTAATATAATTACTTCAATGGGTTGTGGGTCAGCTGCTTGGCATCCACACAGTAAAACATGCCCAGAAGAATGGGGCATCTTCAGGGCACCTGTCTCATTGGTTAGCTTCACTACCTTAGCCTGGCTCTCAGTATACAACAGACATAGATTTACTGAGTTAGTCATACTAGGGGTGCTCAGCAATCTAAGGGACTTACTTTTCTTTTTGCAGTTAAGATAAAAATCAATGAAATTACATCATATTACATACTAATAATACTTTACTGCTAATTATGTACAATGAGATTACTGGATGGAGTGAAGTTAGTGTCTGGAGGAGAAAGAGATGGCAGTATATTGAGTCACTCTGTTTAGTTACAGTTATTCTGTCACTAGATCTGGAGTGAACCTGCTGTATAACATTAGTAAGTATAGTACGACTCATTGAAGCCGGTGGCTCCCTGTGTGTATTTTTTGGAAATGAAATCTGTATTATTTTTCTTCCAAGTGTCACCTTGGTTCCACGATCAAGAATACACAGTCTGCCGATACGCATGTACTGTATATTTTAATATTTTTAAGCAGGCCATTGAATTTCTCTGTTGAAAGTGCTTTTAGGTGTGCTGAAATGCTCTTAACAGTAAAAAAAAAATGTCTATGGCAATACGAACCAAAAATTCCTGGCATGCTTTTATGCCTTCGCAGTCAAAAACGTTTTGGAGAAAAACATCTTTCCACCCCTAGTGTGACTAAACTAATTAAACACTGGGAAAAACTGTCACGAATGGCCCCATATCCCAGTCTGACAGCTTGATTAATAGATGTCATACCAGCTGTTACAGTGTGCACATCTGTGACAATGAGGAAGCAACAGACGCAATGTTAGTGAGGGAGGTCAGGCACTCAATGTAGCCCACGGTAAGCATGCTAAGAGTTCATGCTGGTCTCGGTGCAAAAGCCAGTGTGATTTCCGCCAAGCCTTACTGTAACACAGGAGCCAAGACACCTAAGCGGCTATTCAGAAGAACATCAGTCTTATGGAACAATTGTGAACTACGGGTATGTACATTTAATTATTCAGATAATATGTTCAATCACTACATCAAACATGCTTTCACAAGGAAATTTATTTTCATACATATAAGACATATATATACACACTCACCAGCCACTTTATTAGGTACATCTGTTCAATTGCTTGGTAACACAAATTGCTAATCAGCCAATCACATGGCAGCAACTCAATGTATTTAGGCATCTAGATGTGGTGAAGACGACTTGCTGAAGTTCAAACCGAGCATCAGAATGGGGAAGAAAGGGGATTTAAGTGACTTTGAACGTGGAATGGTTGTTGGTGCCACACGGGCTGGTCTGAGTATTTCAAAAACTGCTGATCTACTGAAATTTTCACGCACAACCATCTCTAGGATTTACAGAGAATGGTCCGAAAAAGAGAAAATATCCAGTGATCGGCAGTTGTGTGGACGACAATGCTTTGTTGATGTCAGAGGTCAGAGGAGAATGGGCAGACTGGTTAGAGATGATAGAAAGGCAACAATAACTCAAATACCACTCGTTACAACCAAGGTATGCAGAATACTATCTCTGAACGCACAACACGTTGAACTCTGAAGCAGATGGGCTACAGCAGCAGAAGACCACACCGGGTGCCGCTCGTGTCAGCGAAGAACAGGAAACGGAGGCTACAATTCGCACAGGCTCACCAAAATTGGACAATAGAAGATTGGAAAAACGTTGCCTG
>JABJVR010029078.1:0-31713 GCA_025773905.1 Chitala chitala
CACACAGACCCAAAGCGGGAATTGAACCTCAGGCCTGGAGGTGCGCGGTGACAGTGCTAACCACCACGCCACCGTGCCGCCTATCTATTAATCCATTCAATCTCAATTTATGAGAGCCCACTTCAGAAGGAGTTTGCTTCAGTCATGCTTAATACCGGGCTGTACGTCCAACATTTCCATACCACTACTTTGATCAGTGGCGATTTATAACAGAAAAACATCGACCTGGTTGAAGCTCACTGTTCTGGGGAGGTGGGGGGGCTGCAGGGGTGCACTTGAGGCCTTTTTTTATTGGAAGGTACTTGTACTGGTTCCCAAATGCCCATTTAATATTTAAGGCTGTATGGTTGCAGCTTTTGGGGGGCTACAATGCATTTTATGAGAGAGGTATGAAACCACAGAGAAATAAGTCACAGTGTCCGCCAACAGCTTGTGTCGCTGTGCCTCTCTGCAAAACAATCCCCCAGTCTAGACAAACATTACACATAATGAGACCCTACTTGACTAAGAGCCACATCTCAAGTGGATTGTCACTGCTTTTGCCCCCTGCCTCGGTTCTTGAAATGGAGATGGATGCCACCCTCAGTGGTTTAAATAAACATGAGTGTATACTGAGTCGTTTTCCATCTTGCCTGTAGCAGGCTGACTTGGATACAGGCTTTCTAGTTTTGCACCATCATCCAATAGGATTTTGTTTCTCCAACACCTGAGTTTAATGGGCAAAAATCATGTCTGACAGTTAGGACTATACAAGCGTGTTGCACGTTCTGTGTTTTGTGTGCACGTGTCCTGTGAATAATAATTTCCGCGGGCCAAACCCTGCCCTCGGTTTCCCTGAACAGCCTCCACATGCCTACAACCCTGACTGTGAAAGCGATTAATTGTAAATAGCTACTAAGAAAGATCCGCTATAGTAATTAAGCCTTGTGCTTATCTGAACAATGGCAAATCAAGTTCTAAAAATCAGCAAATAGAACCTAAACCGATTTAAAATTGCGCTTGTAAGCGGTCTGCTGTGCAGAGATAACATCCCATGAAAAGCATTAATAAACATGGAGGATATGATGTGATCCACCAAAAAAGCAGGGCAGATTATGCCACAGCAAGATGCATTGAGGAAAGCGCTGCCTTTGTTGTGTAGAATAACCCCAATCCCAGATGCCTGCTGACCAATTTCCACAAATTTATCTTTTTCATCCGTTGTGAAAACGATGTAATGCATTAACACTTAAATGCCAAGGCAAAAGCTACCAAATACTTCTACAAATCGAGGGACTTTGGTCTTTTTTTTCTTTCTTTCTATGAATGTTTGACTTCGTCCATAGGATATGCCTTCAAAGGGTAAAGGTCAGGTCAATCGCTACTGAAATACAGCAGCGATTGATTTAGGTACAATCTGAAATTAATTTAAAAGTGACACAGTCTGACTGCTCTCAGAGAAGTACCCGAGGTGGTACTGTAAATAACAGGGGTACCCACCATCTCCCCAGTCTGACTGCTCTCAGAGAGGTACCCGAGGTGGTACTGTAAATAACAGGGGTACCCACCATCTCCCCAGTTTTGTTTTAGCCTGGACATATTTTACAAAAACTGGAAAGCAAGGCAGTTGGAGCATTGAGCCTTCCTTAATGCCCTTGTTGGATACCACTCTGTATATGTACATGGTGACAAATGACCACATGGCCTCAGTGTGACAACATGATGCCTGCTGTTCCAAAGAGCACTCTTTGTGAAGGACTCTTATAATAATGTGGCAGTGGTGGTAAATAACTCTGGCTGAATGGTCAGAAAACTGCAATCATTGTGGCTTTCCCACCCAATTCATGTGTGTTGTGTACCATAGAGGGGTAATGGAATCTTATGAGCCCTCTATATTTGTTGTGCCTCCATGCACGTGTGTGCTTGTGCATGTGTGTGCTTGTGCGTGTGTGTGTGTGTGTGTGTGCGTGCGCACGAGTTAAGGACAGTGGGAGGACATGAGATCGAAGGGCAGAGGGAGAATTAATGAATGAAGAGGTTATTGAGGTCTCTTGTCATGCTGCATAAATGAGAAATGGAAGGGGAGGTTGAAGGGGTCACGTATAAGTCTGAGTAGCGTCTGCAGCGGAAGTGTGATCCCTGACCTTTCACCCCACACAACCCTGAGCGAAGCTCGTCTCCGACTTCAGAACACGCGGCTAACAGAACCAGCTACAATGTAATAACAGGAATGCAGAATACCACGGTCTCTCACAGCAGCAGACTGACAGAGTCCAGAAAAAACACAAGAACCTAATTACACACCGCATTTCATTTCAGAGCGGGCGGCCTAACTGCAGTGCTCCATTATTGACATGCTCAAGTTAGAAGTGACAAAACGGGTTTGTCATGGTGCTCTGAGACCTACTCTGACCCTCCCTACCTCTCTGCTGGTTCTGCTTTCCTGTCACTGTCGGCCCGGATAAATAAAAGGCTTATTACTGGCTAATTTTATAACAGCCACTTATCGATCTGCATGAGTTGGCACAGCTTAATTGAAACAAGGCAGAAACATTTTATGATAGGAAATTTCCTACTGGGCCTTTTTAATTTCTTTCTTTGTTTATTTTTTTGCCCTAAAGAACTGACATACAACATGCAGTGTGTGTGTGTGTGTGTGTGTGTGTGCACTCATTATTGAGTGTTCTTGTACCCCAATATGTGTACGTGACTAAACATAGTTCGTGAGGTAACATTCCTACAAAGTTTTAGGAGACCTTTGCAGATAAAACCCATGCCAGCTAGACTTTCCACACCCCTTCACGTGCCCTTTAAAATAATTTATGTCAATACTTTGGGCATGAAATTAATGGATTCCAAAGAAATCAGAATATGAACATTTCAGTATACAACTGCACTCTGATGTATTCAAGCATTAGAACAAATGTCCGACCATGAGACACGCACCTATTTTTAACCAGGTTTCCTTTTTCGGTTTTCCAGTCATTTGTTCAACTGATGACACCTATAGATTAAAAAAGACATCTCTGCATTTCTGGATTTGAAATATAACCTTGCGTGCCACATGATATTGTAAAGATTAAAAAAAATTTTAAAAAAAAGAACTAACAGTTTACATAAAGCATAAAAAGTATAAATGTGTCAGGAAACATTGTGGATCCAAAACACAAAGGCAGGAGATTCCATTCTCAAGAGATGTTCTCCTGTGGAAGACATCAGAGATAAACTTTTGTAAATTATACACCTATAAACAGTAAACATGTTAATCAAATCCTTGCCTACTTAAAACAAAAATCATCAAGTACACAACAATATCAATGTAACTAAACCCTGGAAGGTAAAAAATGAATATTAAAATGCATTAATTACACAGTAAGTGAACAGAATCTGGTGTGGCGCGTAGGAACTGGAAAATGAGCCAGCATTTTGTGTGTTCACTACTGTTTTGTTGCTAGGTGGGTGAGGTGTCCTGTGATGTTCAGGCCAGCAAAATGGTTCGTTTCTGTCTCAACACATCCTCCATCAAAAAGCACAGCTGCGTTGTCACCAAAGAATGGCTTTTTCCCAGCATCAGAGCAAACCATGAACTGCCTTTCACTGGATTTTTCCCCTCCTCCCATTATTTTCTCACAATTAGTGGAATAATTGCAGAAGTAAATAAAGTAGTGTAATTACACCAGAGCAGTGTAGCTTACTTTGTTATTATTGTCTACTATTAAAAATCACTAACAGATCTTTACTATTTTATATATTTTAGCACTTAATGAGTTAATAATTTTAGTGTTAGTTTTAGCTGTATACAACACAAGAGATGCATGTTATTATGTATAATCACATAACACTGAAATATAATGACACGTAGCTAAAATGTTAATGGATTTTTAAATAATTGGTTCCATGGTTTTTAATTGTACTTAATTGTGTTTACATTATGATTGTGTCTTTAATTGCATATTTGCCTTTATTGCTTTTGCTGCAGTTTATAATGATAGACTGTAAAATGGTTACACTGTATAATGAAGTAAACACTAAAAAACGTAAACCTATTAATGTGTCAGGGTTTTCCTGACTTTGAAAATGCCCGTTTGACGCTTTCCTTTAGGAACTGTGGTTATTAAATAATCCACTATACTTTTCAAAACTGATGCCCAAATGAGGGCCCTAAAGTCTGTTTGTTTGGCGCAAAGCAGTGGGATAACGAACAATTGGAGAAATACTGTGCCAATATGTCCGTAACAAGGTGGATGCAGATTGAAAACGGCAAGCTCATTTGGTACGATGAAAACGAGCGCAGAACTCGCGTCCGCCTGATCGCACGTTAGCTCACTTATGAGGACCCATTATGAGGACCCCGATGTCATGGATGCTTTTCCTTAGCTGCGACATCCATGGTCTTCATAATGGGACGCGTCAGCTTGGTTTCACCGTCAGTGTTGTCCTTTAGAAGCATTGCCGCGTTCCTGTTCAGGTGTTTGTCAGAGGCAATAGTCGGGACGTCACGTGTCCATGCGTGCAGTTATGAGAAAAGGGCATTTCGGATTGGTCAGAAGGACAACCATCTGGTGTGAATCAGCAGCTGGTGTAGCCCGTTAATTGTTGGTAATTGACTCAGACAGACAATGACAGTACACGCGCATCCCACCCGCGGAGGGTTACACTCACTGACGGACAACCGCTTTTAAACATCAACGCCTTATTGCGCGGTTTCCAAACCTGGAGATGCGGTGCTACGCTGCGCGTGGGCTGCCGTTCATTCTTTTATTGCACATTGTTTTAAAAAGCAATCAAATTCGATGTTGTAAGGCGTCGTGTTAACAAAATGTCTAGAGAAAATGCTGAATCTAGCATAACCTAAAATGCATAACTCAGCCAAACAGCATGCAGGTGTCAATTTTTAAAAAGCAAGCACTCTGCGTTGGTAAAGCAAGATTTGGACTTCAGCACATCGTGTTCAGTCTCGGAGTGTTTCTTACTTCTGCCGGTGCATTTTGGCGTTTTCAGCACAGTGGTAAAATTTGCAAGATGTTTGAATTTTTCATATGCCTAATGCAACGCAGAAGAACGGCAGAGATCTCAACTGAAATGTTTAACCAGATCAGTTTCATTCTGCTCCCAATTAACAGTCAAGGTTACGACCACTGGCTGCATTCAGTTACGCGCGTGTAGTAAGCGACAGACGACCTTGTTCGCGATAACCTTTTAAATTGTCTAAAATGAAAATTATATGCCTGGCTGTCTGTCTTTTCAGTCCTGTCATGCATGACAATGCGCTTTCTTTCAGAGAAGTACAATGAAGAACATGCAAGTGCGGATAAGAAATCTTTTAGTGCTGCATAATTAAGTAAATTACCATCAGAATCGTCCGAAAATTGTGCGTTGTCAGTTGCCACGGTGATGGAATAATCGCTTCTTTAATCCCACACCTTCTGGATATCGTTCTCATATCAACTGTGTCTAACACTGTCAAAGCAGAATTTGAGTTATTTTGGTCAGGCTTTAAACACATGGTTAAAAATCTAATGTCCCCCCCCCCTTTTTTTTTGTGTATGTGGGGCTTTTACAGTTCTTTTATCTCCTCACTGACAATCAAAGTGTGAGGGCTAAGTGAACGCCAGTAAGGGGCTTTTCATTAGTGTTATTAAAGCACGTGAAAGGAGAGAAGGGGAAAAGCTCAAATGAGCTTTATGAATAAATGGAAAATTAACGTACTACACAACATCGGCATTATGTTTGCTTTGTTACTAACTCGGGTTTGGGTTGCGTATAGTTCCCATGGTAGCAGGGCACCGGTAGCATTATCTTAAAAAGCAGTGAAAGCACCATCACCGTGGGAGTATTCCTTTTCATGTAGAACAACTCTGTTCTTTTTTAACATTTGGAGCAAAATTAAACTTTACGTATGTAGAGTCTGCTGATGTCATTTGACGGCTGATTGCTGACGGGCCTGAAATGGTGCATTATATCGGAATCATCTGCATGGATGTTGTTAGGAGCTGCTGTTATCCAAGGCAGAATGGGAGGATAAAGTATGGCTATGGAGTCGTGGAGGACACAATTAAACCCACTGGTACACAGGAAGGTTGATCTTGGTGCCAAAGGTGGTTAACAGCATCAGTTACAGTCGCCGTGGTTATGTTAAAAGTGATGAATCTCTGAATGAAGCCCTGTGTCTAACCGAACACGTAAAAGCGTATGGCTTCATTGCAGCAGTTCTTTCAGACTGAAAACTCAACCGCTGAAAAATACATTAACTTTTTGTTTGTGTAACATAATTAGTACCAAAAATCTACGACAATGTCTAATGTTGAGTGCTTTTAGCACACGCCTGCTTTTTACTAGTCACTTTTTCTACATGGAATAACAGCTTCAGAGAATACAGTACAGACACCTGCTCACTCTGTTTAACGCTTCAGATAAGCCGAGCCTCTCCAATGCATGTGACACAAAGCACAATTATATATATTTATATGTTTTTGAAAATGCCTTTGTTGAATAGACTGCGACTTATTTAAATTTATTTATGTCACAGCTGGAGGACCGCTAAACATTTAAAGTAGCCTTTCGTGGCACACATTACAACAGTCCAGTGTATGTCTGGGTTTTGATGCGAGGGCAGTCGAGAAGGACAGTGTAAGTAGCCACGGAAACTAGCAGGACGGTGTCTGAGCAGAACCACAGGGCGAAGCTGCAGCCCTTGGGAGTCGTGCAGCGGCACGGCTCCTTTTACCCCGATGTCACGGGAACGTGAGCTAAATATAGCTTAGTGGGTGGATAATGCATGAAGCTAAAAATGGTTCAGCTGGAAGGATGACTGGAAATAGCATCCCGAGTTGGCAAAGACTACCGATCCCATCTACGCGAGAGTTAAACATCAACGCCGCTTTGACAAGAAGGAGAATGAAGATCACACGTGTATGGAGACACAGTTCCTTTTTTCTCAAGCGTAACATTTTGGCATATTTCATTCTGGATGCAAAATGCATTTTTCTTTGTAATTTAGCCCACTTCATGTTTCCTGCTCATATTTGTTGATGTTCTGTTGTCAAGGTTACACGAGTCAGCATCCCAGTTGGGCATCGAACGTTTCCTCCAATTAACGTCATCGCCACTGCTGTGTTAGGTGCTTGTATCCTGTGTTTCTGTTTCCGGGCCAGTCAGACGCGGTGCTGCAATGATGTTTGCTTTTTAGCACGCGTCCCTCAGTTCTCTAAGATGCCAGTAGGGGGCATTGTGCTGTTTACACCACTCAGGAGGGTCTGCAAAAGCACTTAAGCCCTGACTAATCTAATTTATAGAATGTAATATGCACTGGCCCTCTCTCCTTCATGAAAAACCTTCATTAAACTTGTATGAGCAATAGAAATAAAAAACACAAGTGTGTCGAAGAAATCAGACGCTCTTATCCGCTCCCAGGTCGAGTCTGAAGCTTAAAGGTGATTGTGCCTTCGTGGTTTTTACATCAACGCTCTGGCACAGTTTACCCACAGCATATCAGGGCTGCCTCTACATTAAAAAATTTTGAAGTCCAGACTGAAAACCTCCTTTTTCTCACTGGCCTTCTCTTCTAGCTGAGTCATCCAATGACGCTTTATGTTACATTCTACTTCATTTATACATTTTATTTTAATTAGTTTTAATCGTTATTCTTGCTTTAATCTGCTCTGCGTCTTGCGATTCCCGGTTATTCTCTGTTATGGTGCTTTGGCCAACTCCGGTTGTTCTTAAATGGGCTTTAAATAAACTTGACTTGAGATATTTCTTTTTTGTTGTTATTAAGCCCCCAGCATTCATCAGAATCACATTGTGAGGTGTATAAATCTCTTATTCTTATTATGCTTATTAAAAAGGATGCATGGATCAGTAAAACTGCCTTAATACTGTTCAGTTTTGCCACGTTATTGTGATAAAATGCATCACTGTATTTCTGACCCATTTTCCTGTGTTAACTGTTATTATTTTTTAAAATCACAAATCAGTTAATAGTCAACTGTCATACATAAACAATATAAGGGCATTGGCTGTGTGTGTGTGTGTGTGTGTGTGTGTGTGTGTGTGTGTGTGTGTGTGTGTATGTGTATGGCCTGTACAACCTAACTTGATTTTTTTTATTAGGAACACTAGCTCTATTTTACTTTACTGGGTATTTTGATTAGTAATTCATACCCCGACTTACATTATCATAACTGGTTACTTCAATTAGGAATACTGACCTCGTCCTGTTTTATTTTAATTTGTTATTTCAGCCCTTTGATGAGTTGGTGGTCTGTACTGGTTGTTCCTTACCATGCACCCTTGACTGCCTCGGACAGGCTCCAGATCACCTGCAACCCTGTACAGGATAAGGAGTTGGGTGATGGACGGATAGACAATAGGACGAACGGATTGATGGATGGAAGGAGAATAGAAGGATCTTCATGTTAAAGGTATGTATGCCATTACTCTCTAGCTATATGCATAACACGATGGAGGAAAAGAACATCTTAACATATCTAAGGCTTGTATTGTGGTCCTAGCTTGTTTTGAACAGTCGACACTGAGGTTTATAGATCTTTCACCAGAACAACCATTCATTGTTAGCCCATATTATTTTATGGCTGCACACAATGTTAGTAGATGTGCTCGAAAATATTTTAAAACAGGAACTTCAGTACCATGGCAACCGCCTCAGTGATATGAGGGTCTCAACATGCAAGCTGTAAAATTCACGACCTGCTCCTGCTGAAGGCGTGTTAGGAGACAGTTTGGAAATGAAAGAAGACCTTCCAGACTTGTCAGTGTTGATCCTGTTAGACTTGGAGGATACGGTCATGGTTCTGAGACTTCACAGACATTAAGGGTTCTGTGTTGGGCTTATGGAGTAATAACCTGGAGGGGGGGGGGGGGGTTAGAGAAGATTCAGATGTTCCATAATGTTGCACAGTAAGTATAAACTTGAGCCTGAGAACTTAGTACTATTGTACTCATTCACAGATTTTTAATAAATTTTATACAGAAAAATAATGTTATTTAAAGTGCTGGAATGGTAAAATCCAACCTATTCATTGCACATTTAGAAGCTCGTAGTCTGACTCTAGTGCATGCTGTGCCTGCATTACCAAACCAAGTTTCAGAGACAATCATGAACATCACCCAGAAGAGGTGACCTTGCTGACTGCACACATTTAAACAGTGAACTGCACCTGGCCTTCACTGACTCATTTAGAACTGCTAAAAGTGTCTAGTTTTGATTATATTTGCGTACGACGCACACCACTGTTGGCATGATGCCAGCCTAATTTCTGTGAGACTGGCACAAGGTTGAGCTACATTGATTCTACATTCTGTACCCGAGCCTGCCGTTTCATTGCAATTTGACATATTCGTTTAGTTGCGCCCACCATCTGCCTTCCCTACCAGTGAGTTATATGCAATTGGTATCTTTCTTAATTAACGTTCGTTAATAGTGCTGACTGGAAATGGTAGGAAATGCGTTGTGCTCCTGTCCACTGAAGACAGCAGGGCATCAGAGTTCCGTTATACCGTGGAGGTGTTTTGTGAGACTGTTCAATGCAAAAACACTTTAACGGGCTGAATTTAGAAGCCCATAGGGTCCTTTGCTTTCATGTTTGCTAAATGTAGCTGAAGTTCTGGGCAAAAACAGCTGGTTTCCTGTTTCAATCTCGGTCCACTAAAATAACACAATTTCCACCACAACTGAAGACCCCACAGCTGCAGTAGCCTGTGAGTGTGGTGGCCCATTGGCACAGAGTGAATTAGCCAATCAAAGCCCTGTACATTACTCACTTTAGCAGGGGCATGTGGAGTTTATTAGACCTACCGAGTGCCTGGGCTCAGTATGGCTGAGCATCAAACAGGAAGTACTCCGTTGGTGGGTGGAGCCAGACACAGGCCCTACCTCCTTACTACTCCTGGCCAATCAGAAAGATGCAAACTCTAAACAAGCGATACAGTTTACTAAATGTTATCTAAGGTTGGCTGCAGCAAACAATACAAATCTATGCACATAATAGCAAAACGTATTATTTAATGAAAAGACGCAAGATGAAGACATCTGTAATTAAGCAAAAATGTATTTACAGGATTACTGAAACCCTGTGCCCTAATTGACACCCAGTTGTTTGGTGCCCAGGAATGGAGATGATTATTTTATATTCTGAAGAACCGAAATGATAAAGCCAGTGGGATTCTGCTGGATTAACGCACAAATTGTGAGCGCTTAAATGACTTTTAGTACGACGAAGGAGAGGGGGAGGGGGCATCCATTAACGAATGCATTTGTAGACCGCGATTATGTTCCCCTCAGCTGGTCGGCGGCTTAGAGAGGGAGAAAACACTGAGAGTGTCACGCTAATGGGGGTCTGAGAAAGAAGACACTTTGATGAGGGGTGAAAAAAAAACATCAAATTAGTTACGGCTGACATTTAACTGCGAAAAACGTGATTGGCAATCGTGACAACAAGCAGCTCTTCTGCAGTTCCCCTGAAGGTACTTTTTTATAATCACTAGCGTTGGTGGGGCTTGCGTGTTCTACAGAGTCTTCGCTTCACAAACCACAGCCCTCCAATTGTGGGGGTGTGGGATCACACATCGGGGGGGGGGCTCATCTCTGACTGACTCCATAGTTGGAGACCATATTCTGTTACCTGATATCACAACCTCTGAGTAATCATTAAACGATGATGCACATATACACACCACCACAGGGCTGGTCTTCATTATCTGTTTATAGTTATATATTTAGCAGACACTTTTATCCAAAGCAACTTACAACATTTCACATACAGGTTACAATGAGCTAATGCTAAGTGTCCTGCTCAAGGACACCCCTGGTGGCTGGGCTGGGATTCAAACCAGGAGACTTCCACATCCCAGCGTGATGTCCTACCTACTGAGCCACCAAGCCACAGTTTTAGCCAGTTTAAATGTTTAGCCTATAGGAGAACAATGGGGAGCGACCCATCTATTATCCCCCCTTGTCTGACACATGCTGCAAGTTCTGCTCATGTCAATGTGACTAATTCCCTGAATATAAATGATGCATGTCTTTTTCAGTGCAAACATTGTTTAAAATAAGTCTGGGCAGGGGACACCCAGGGTGGGGTGCTAACCCACCATAGGGCACACACACTATGGGCAATTTGGAGACACTAATCAACCTAACCTGCATGTTTTTGGACTGTGGGAGGAAACTGGAGAACCCAGAGAACACCCACCAAGCACAGGGAGAATATGCAAACTCCATACACACAGACAGACAGACAGACCCAAGGCAGGAATTGAACCCCAGACCTGGAGGTGCAAGTGCTAACCACTACACTACAGTACCACCACTGTTAACAGGGGTCAATTACTAAAACACCCTTAAATTTGTTTCCTTTTGAGCCTGAGAACATAGCTTGTGTATGTCCCACTTTGTAAGTCAGGTATGCTGTCATACTTTTGGAAGGTGTTGGAAATAGCAATTCAAGAGGTGTCCTACTGTGAACAATTCGCTATAGAGCATATCAGTGGTGTCAGAATTTGGATTTTAATGCCTTGGAGTTTTTGAAACTCTAAGACACAAATCTGCGTCCTTTTATTGGGATGTTTGGTGACAGCCTGGTTCCTTAGATGTGATGGTTTAAAACCTGCTTTTGTTTCCAGTGAAATAAAATTGAAATGAAATGCAAAATGCAAAAACGCGGATTTTAAATGACACCTGCTGCATTTGTGAATTATGTTTTTGTTGATTGAGCTCTAGCAATGCGTTCTCATTACCAATGAAGTGAAATACTCATTTCCAAGCACAGATGTTTGTAAGACAATTTGCAAATCCGCTCATTCGCGTTAGCATTTTTATGGAATATGGTTAATTACGTCAGTTTGATAAATTAGCAATGTCCTACATAATAGGTCACATGATGGGACTGTTCTGGGTGAAAGGCTTACATGAAGGAGCAGACCTTAATGCTCTCAGTTTCTGAACATCTGACATGCATTGAGGAGCAGAATGTGTTTGCATGATAAACCTCGACACAGTCAAACAGGATTTTTACGAGGGACTAAAATTAGCACCTCCAGCCTTTTTTGGATCTGAGCTATGTTAGGGTTTGAATCTGAGCTATGTTAGGGTTTGGATCTGACCCATATTGGGGTCCACATTAACTGCCACTCTGGATGTTATATAACACTATTACCATTCTTCCACCAGGAAGGGGCGGGATTAACAAACTGTCAATCAGTGAGCCTGGTATGAGCGTGCTCTATAATCATCTCTTAAGGGTGCATTTTACCATTTCTGGTTGACAGTATTGATGACTCTAGGGAAAAAGGGAGTGGGAGCTAATTACTCATAGACAGAAATGTTTGCTTGTTTGTACATGCAATATCATCTCCTGCTCCTCACCTTCTCTGGGCTGGGTTTTTAGAACACTCTAGGCAACGCTTAAGCATTGTCAGCCATTACGTTGATGAGCTCTGTGATTAAGCAAGGAGCTCACAGCAGAGCGGGACATTGTCTGACGACAATGCCGAGGGTACGGCCCAGAGACACGGATCGTGGATGTTGGCGATAGATGTGCGGAAAGTGAGCTGGATAACCACACACAGAATAGGTGTAGAAGCCAAAGCAGAGTGTAGGTTACTCCAGACCTCAGCTGAGGTGATAATATTTAAGGATCCTTCACAATACTTTCACGGTAAGAGCAGCAGGTTTGGCAGCAGATGCACGGTTTAGCCATGGTTTAGCTGACAGTCTCCTGAACATGAACTGCTAACATACTCCAGTCAGCATACACTGTCGGAGTTACAGTAGGGCAGTCCAAGGACCACAGCAGTCCATGAAACACATTACAGAGCACAATCCTACAGAGCATAGCTCAAATGTTCTCATATCTAACCTTCCTTAAAAGATCTTTAACTCCATATTACATATTTAAAACCTCATACCAATGAAACATAATTCTGCTGTGTCAGGCTGAACAGACAGCACGCCGACCTCACCATGCAGCCAGAACCCCGTTGGCTTTTCTTCAGGGAGTCATACTCCTCTCTTTATGACTTTACTGGAAAAGGTGTTTGTATTGCATTTGTATCAATGCGTTTCAAATCGCATGTATCAGTCCGTCCTGTTTCACTGCTATAGAGATGTACGATCACAGCTTAAAGTGACTCTTCCTGACAGCAAATAGCAGTTATGTGACTTCTGACCTGAAGAAATTACGTTTAAATGTTACGTTACGAGGCAGCCAAAGAAACTGAGACGGTAACCCATTACAAAGTGTCATAATCAGGCCTAATTAGTGTGGAGATGCCTGTGACCTTCTCCTTGTTAAACAGCCCAGAAAGTGTCTGGAAGGGTGCTGCATAAACGTGACTCATCAAATCCAGTCTGAACCCTGCAGTCAGATAGGTGAAACATGTTTCTTGTGGTGCATTTTTACTGCAAAGTGGTAGCAAAGTGCTCCTGGTGACCAGCCATTGAATTTGATCTTTCCACGCACTAATTTGGTATTTATTAAATTCTGTGTTAATTATGCCCAGTGAGAACAGTGAACTTAAGCCCGACGAGGTAAATTTGTTGTTGAAATAAATTTCCTGCTAGCCTCAGAAGAGCACTCAGACTGGAAGTGTGAATGCCTTTAATTTGGCACATGGGGACGGGTGATGTTAAATGTTCTCCACCTCTCAACATCTTTGCCATTCCTCATGGAGGTCATAATGCTAGAAGACTCCATCACACAGTCTGTGAGCACTGACGTACACATGAACACCCTCGGCAGTGTGTCCTGAACGTTTCTAGGTTGGGGATGGAGGTGGGGAGATGGAACACAGTTATATTGCTATATATATTCATAACGTAATAATGTAAACAAAACGAAAAATAAGTTTCTATACATAGTGTGGCAGGACAGTGGTGTGGTGGTTAGCACTGTTGCCTTGCACCTCCAGGCCTGGGGCTCTATTCCTGCCTTGTGTGTGTGTGTGTGTGTGTGTGTGTGTGTGTGTGTGTGTGTGTGTGTGTGTGGAGTTTGCATGTTCTCCCTGTGCTGGGTGGGGATTTTCCAGGTTTCCTCCCACACTCCAAAGACATGCAGGTTAGCTTGATTGGTGTCTCTAAATTGCACATGCCCTATGTCTTCTGGGATGGGCTCTAGACTTTCTGCAACCCTGAATTGGACAAGCGGTATAGAGAATGGATGGATATGCACAGTGTGTACCATGTAGGTCACATAAGTCATAAAAAACCTGAATTCCAGTGGGTCTATGGAAATCCGGTACTGTAACTCTGGTTTTGTCGCTGGGACACAGCTAAAGTGTAGTATATTATCGTATGATCCTTAAAAATCTATATACAGTAGAAGTGCATGTATTAATTTGCATAACCAATGGGATGTTTTCCAATGTTTAAAAAGATAACGCATAATATAAGTGGAATTGCTATAATTTAAAATGATTAGTGTTTTTACTTGATTGAGCAACAGAAACCATTGCCAGGAAGGTGTCTCTGCTAAAATGTCAGGCTGTTTTAAACTCATTTGACACAAATGACTGAATGCAGGTAGTTTTCCTAAACATTCAATCGTCTGTCCTGCAAGTTATGGGCATCGTTTGGGTGTCTGTGTCCTGTTGCTGTCAGGTCCTTCCCAGAGTACAACGCTCCTGTTCTGTGACTCTCTCGGATTCTCCATTTGTGTGTGTGTGTGTGTGTGTGTGTATATGTGTGTGTGCATGTGCAAACGTGAGGAAGGGGTTGTCATGCACCCCTCCCTCTCCCCTCCCCTACACACACATCCCGTTGGAAACAGAACGCCCCGTTTGATGTCCTTGATTGTCATTCGCCCCCCCCCCCCCACCCAGAGCATGGAGGCAAGGGGGCGGAGAAATGCTAATGTCAGATGAAAGGGTCGTCCTGGTTTACCGCCACTGGATTCTGTATTCTAGGCATCTCAGCTGCTCTGGACCAATCAGAGTTGAGGTTTTCATCATGCACGCTCCCGCTCACTGGAGGGATTCCGAAGAAACTGCCGCGTGACGATGGTCCATTAAGCAGTCTCCGAGAGTCCCCTCTGCTTGCTGTCTTTTCATCCCCCCCCCCTTTCTCTCTCTCTCTCTCTCGTTCTGTCACACACAAGCAAAGGCGCATGCACACACACGCGGCACAGTGGTAGAGAAGTCCACAGGGTGTGCACGAGCGAGCGAGCGCGCGCGTGTGTGTGTGTGCGTGTGTGGGTTTTTTTTTATATTTCCTGCACAGGAGATAATACATTGCCATATGTGTTTCTCTGCCGGCGCTAAGCGAGCAAGAATAAGAAGCAGCAGCCTCCAACGCTCTCTTCATTCAAAGGCTCCGCCTTCTCTTCCCGCGCGCGTTTTCCACCTACTGGACAAGCTAACCTCCCCAGGTGGCTCCTCACATACATCCGTTGCTCGACCTGGGAAGCCTGGCGCTTGGGAAAAGGTAAGTGTTTCTAAGGGGGTGCTACAGGCAGGGGGTCCAGGAGGGCAGGTCAGAGGCTGCCTGACTGTAGGCGAAGCGGCGGGACGCATCCATGCTGTCAACTCCCCCGGTGTGACAGCCGTCTTCCCAAAAGCGTGTTTCCTCACCCGTTTCTGTGGTTTCTTGACCGCTTGGCTGGTGAAGGGTGATGGCATTTGTGTGTGGTGGTGGGTGGTTGATCTGAAAGGGCATGTGATGAATCCTACAGTTTTCTGTAAATCCTGACATGTAAGTAAGGTTAACACCTCGTGGCCGTTAGTTATAAAAACACCGTTACTTAGCTCAGCCCATATAGCATCCCCTGTTATTCTTCTCCATTTTCCACCCTTCGCTTGAAATAGCTTTTTTTTTTGTAATCAACTTTACAGATGTGAAGAACATATTTTCACCGGCACTATCTGTAGGACAGCTCTTAACGTATTAATACCCATAAGACATTGCCAGAAAAAACAAGCATGGAGAAAACTGCCTGGTGTATAAATGTAGAACAGTATAAATGAATAATGCATTAAGGACATTATGAGAGAACACTCATAATCCATGATTGCTGGCAAGGCTTAGCTGCCATGCACGGTAAGGTGACAAGAACACCTGGCTGCACAAAGAGGTGATCTCACTCTTGTGTAGTTGCCACACGTTGCACTGTGTCAGTGTTCACGGCAACAGCAGAGGAAAATCAGAGGGGAACGCTTGTTTTCCCAACTCCATGTACTTCATACCCCTGGTGTCTCCGTCTTCGGTTGCTATGAACGCTCGCGGGCGTCCACAGCAGAGGCTGCTCCACTCTGGCGGTCATCTTATATAACGTGTCGTTGGCAGCAATTGTGTAACTCTCTGTGGAGTAGCGGAACAGGGGTGCGAGTGGAATTTGTATAACACTTGAAGACCCATTCCAAGCCTCGGTAGAGTGGAAAGACAGTCTCGTCGTTGAATGAAGCTCTTGACGTTTCTGGCTACGGTGCCTTAAGCTTGTGTGTTTGTGGCTCGTAGTCAAATCATGTGGCAGAGGAGTGGTTTGTATCACCTGCTGAATTATTGTCTGTCTTCTTTTTGTGGTTTGGCGAGGAGGCTGTTGCAAACGGTGCTTCCAAGAGTGGTCTTTAGAGTGCTAATCAGATTTTCGAGTTTCCTTCACCGAGCTGCCAGTGGCCAGAGGATGCAGATGTTTGTTCAGAAGAAGAAAAAAATGTAATACGTTGAATGCAAGTCTACTGTTTTATGTGAGGGGTTGTGTTTTGCCTAATGGTTTCAATGACCATTATCAAGTGTGGGTGTGGCCAGTGGGCTGGGGCAGTTGTACTGTAGGCAAGTGTGTCTTGTGTGAGGGTAGTGCCTTTCACACATCACACATCCAGGAAGCTGGGGTCACTAACGGAGCGAGTCCCTTTGAAGAGGCTTTGCTTCTGAATCTGTTGATGGAAAGGGAAATAGTGTTTTCACATTTGCACGTGCAAGTTCACATGCTGGTTTGCTCATGGCAAATGTGGAAATATAAACCACTTTGTTCTTTGACATCATGGAGTCAATGAGAGGCAAGCTTTATTTTGTAGGCTGGTTTTAAAAACACAAATGAGATGCATTGACTGTGTGTGACACCTGATTTCCTCTGAAGTGTACTTCTGCGTCAGTCGTTGCATGTAATCTCTCAACATATGCAGTTAAAACAATATCTAGAATTTGGTACGACAAAGATGCGACAATGACAACATATTCATTGCATGAACTTGGAAAGAAATCTAAATAAAATTGTGCACGTGGACGAAATAGTTCTTCGCTATCATTTATTATTAAATAAAAGCTCTGGAGATAAGATATTGGCCACTCCAATTGGATTTCTTGATGGCATTGGCAAGTCACGCTAGTTTCGAATTTTGCTGTCATCTTCAAACAAATGGAAAGCCTTTTTCTCAGAATGCACACAAAAGAGGCACTAAGCCTCGAAAATTGATTGGAAATCAGTGTCTATTCACAACAGGTTGATGGCTCTTAAGCGTGGCTGGTTCTTATGTGCACAGGGTGGAATGTGCAGTTGGCTGTCAGACTCTCTCCGCTGCGGTTTAGTGCAAGGCCTGTGTGGCCCACTGACACCTCCAAGGTCAAAATCCGTCAAGGTCCTTCAAGGCCAGTAAGGGGCGGGGAGTGGCAGTGTAAAAGGCAGTCAGTAGACAGGACACAGTTGCCATTCCAAGGTCGGTATCACAGCTAGGGAGGAGGGAGATGGGAGGGGTGGCTCCTCCTCACCTCCATTAGATTGGCGACTGTATCAGGACTCATCCTGGGGGATCCCATCAAACACGACAACTTCCTCCTAGCTTGCTGAGGTTTTTTAATTCACACCAGTGACATGGAAATCTCAGCTGCCTTTCCTTTTAAATATATGTGTCATGTTGTTTCAGCAGCTGGAAACCTGTGCTCCCAGAAATCTTCACTTAATTCCATTCATTCATTGTTTTCTGTCAATGTAATAGAACATGTCGGGGCATGTTTCTATATGCATTAGAATAATTAGTTGGATTCCAGAAATTTGAAATAAGTACTGGGCTGAATATAAAAGTAGTGGTAGAATGTTCCAGAAAGAGTGAGCAACCGTTTGGTGTAACGGCACACCATTACTAATCGCTTAAACATAAAAGTTCGGTTTTGAAGAAAAGAAATTGCCAGTTTTTTTGGTTTACCTCTGTTCCTCACCTTGGAGAGGACACAACACTCAGTTTGCCCACGATCTTGCTCCCCTTTGTTGTTGTTATCACAGTTCTGCTCTTTTGTAAGCATTTTCACCTAAAACATCACCACACACTTTACTCCTGTCAAATTCCCAGCTTTGAAAAACATTGGCAGCACACTTATTAATTCTCTTTTACACTCCACCTCTACCCCATCTGTCTAAGCCTAGCCCAAAACATTCATGTTCCTTAGAAAGAGGATCGATCTGGTGTTTGTTGTGTAATGATTTATTTAGTCAGGTTTTACGATTGCTGCTGGTCCCCAGAAACCAGCAATGCATTACTGTGCAGATACACATTACATTATTCTCTTAGGCAGTTCACCAGAGCCAGCTGAATAGCTCACATTGTTTAGGTTTTAATAAAATGAAGTTCAGTTCCCCTCTCAGGACGTGAACCTTCGATATTCTTCAATACCCTTGCCTCGTTTGACTGTGCATGTGAACAGCAGACTTCCGGTCAATTTCTCAGTGGTCCGTTTCTCTGTAGACCCTTGTTCACATCTTTGCCCAAACTGAAATTACCCACTGGGAACAATTCGGTGCATGCTGAGGAACCCTGACTCCACAGACTCCTGAAGATAAGGTCTGAACAAAATGACTAGCAAGGGCATACTTTCTGAAAGATGAGCCATTTTTTTGGTGATTAATGTCTGTCAGAACTGTGCCTTGCAGGGAAGAATCTCTCACCCATTATTTTTGCTGCCAACCATGTTGCTACCTGTCAGTGTTGCAGACAAACGTTAACGAGAAACTAATCTCTGGGGACTGAGGTATGAGAGGCTAATCTAATCTTCCTCTCACAATTTTTTAAGGCATGTTTTAAAAGAACTACACTAATACTTTTCCGGTGATGAACTATGATGTTATTAAACCACGTGGATGGCAGGAACAGCGTGCGTCAGCAGAAAAGGCGCACTGGTTTGAATACGTTGCATTTTTGAATTTAGACGATAAAGTCCTAAGTGCTAATGCTAACGTTTTTTTTTTTTTTGCCAATCAAGTTTTAACACTCGAATCTGTGGCTCCATTGGTGGCTAGATGCTCATCCGCTGCCAGCTGCGAGTGCAGACCGTGAGCAAACCCGACCTCTCCATGTGACCAGAGCACCTGCCGCTCCTGTGGAGAGAAAGCTCTCTCTGCTCCACACGAAATTCACTTTTGCAGGCAGGTTAACGTTGACATTTTGTAGCCACATGCCAGGCTGCATTCTGGAAATTTAAATTGTATCCACACGCTTAATGGAATCAACAAAGCAGTGACTCTCAGAGTATAAAAAATGACCGCTCTTACTCGAAATCAAGGGCGCCAGTTTACAGAAATGACCCCTGCAGAAGCAGCACCTCTCCAACAGCATATAATGAGGCTATGATTAATGAATCCTTTTTTTCATTTTAAAGAATA
Organism: Chitala chitala; assembly: GCA_025773905.1. Taxonomy (NCBI): domain Eukaryota; kingdom Metazoa; phylum Chordata; class Actinopteri; order Osteoglossiformes; family Notopteridae; genus Chitala; species Chitala chitala. Next base: position 19,584 of record JABJVR010029078.1, read on the forward strand.
TAATGTCAGGTCAGACAGAAGGCACTGTCTGTCAGACACCGTAAATATCATGAAAATGCGTATGTACAATCAGTGGTATAAAATAAGCAATGCAAATACCAGGGCAGTTCCGCTGTGATGTAAATAACATCAGATTAGTATGTAAGAGGGTGTTCTCTTTGAAGTCATTCCTGCACAAAATATAAGGCTTATGGCTGCTTTCTGGGGACTGAGGCATGATTTTATGTGTCACGCTGCCTTCTTACTGCTCTGGTGCCACTGATATGATTTAGGTTATAAAGACTCATAAAAACTGCATGCCTCTCAGAGACACACCCCCCCCTCGCCCCCGCCCCCAGCTGTTTACTGTGTGCAAAAGGGGGGGGGGGGCGGAGGGAGCAAGTGGGGGCAGGCAGGATTAATTATTGCTAAAGGACAGAAGGAGCTACCAAGGTAGACTGGAGGACATTGTGAATATTTCATGAACGCAATAAGGATCCAGTCAGCTGGAGGGGGCGACGTTAATCCGCTCGGTCCCCCTCTTCTCTGAAACGACGGATTATTTGCTGCTGTTGTACCGGAGGCAAGAATGGCGGAATCCTACGGCGCACCTGTCTGGTTCTTGATGAAATCCAGTGAGAAGAATGGAGGTGCGTTGTCGCTTGGAGACATTGCGTGATAAGTAAGAATTGCCAGATGTTGCTCAGTCTTGTATTGTACTGACATGACCCTGGGGTACGGCGGTCAAGGTGCATGGGTTCAGCAGCCAGTCCCTTCAGCTGCTGTGTCTTTACAGCCTGCCGGGAGTGACCATATATCCCCACCTGAACAAAAGTGGGACATTGAATCACGGGGCAATAAAGATCATTGAACCATTGATGCTGAGGAAGAATTTTGGGATCGATCGCCATGGCTACGGACCACTTTGACAGTATACAACATCCTTAGTAAACATAAAACTCAAGCATGGCAAGTTAAATAAAATACATTCTACCTTGTGAATGCACTTACATTTTAAAATACATACATACTCATAAAAAGACCTCTTCTGTTAAAGCCTAACTTCTGTATGGTGCTATACAGGGTTTTCTCTTAAGAACATCATTAAGTTGTTTTCACGTTAGACAAATTACAGGGATGGTAAATTGTGGCCAGGATGCTGAGCCGCACTGTCAAGTAGAGATTACCTTAAAGCGGTGTGTAAAGTTACAGAAGCAATTTAGCAATTTCCATGGCGGTTGCTTCGGAGGTCTTCCCAGAGCCGCTGAAAACGTGCTTGCGCATTCTCAGCCCTCGGAGACACTTGTTAGGTAATTCGAAAGAATGGTGAGCCGTGGGAAAATAAGACAGACGGCTACCTGTTTGAGACTGAAGAGCCACAACAGAGTCGCTCAATCGCAGCCGCGCAACTGGCAGACTGTTAGCTCATGTGTGGGCAGTGGACTTATAAAATAATTGCATGGTGCTATTTTTCAAAAGGCTTGGTAGGAAACAGGACAGAGCCTGAGGCCACGTTGTGATGTTTGTGCCGTCAACGGACGCTCGGCTCGTCTAATTAGCACCAATTTCAAATAACTATCTATTACGACGGACATCGCCGAAATGCTCTCAGTGAATTCTCATGCATAATAATAACCCTGCAAATGTTCTTCAAAATGGAATAAAATAAAAATGGTTCTGAACAAAACCCCTTGATTTATTATGTAAATTGATTGTGTAATGTGTGTCCTGATTAAAACGCGCATGTTCTGGTGAGTGGAGGCATTTTTCATTTAGCGACTAAATAACATCGCCACCCCTTCTCGCAGATAATGCGGAATTCAGCGAAGAAAGAGAACACTAATGATATTCTCAATCTCAGCCTATTCAGAAAGCGCCTGGTATTAATCATTAGTGCTCACAAAAGCGTAGTTGAAGGGACACATTCCTCGATCTATTTATGTATTTTATTTTATTTTATTTTATTTTTTCGGCCAGGAGGAAACAGCAGTGTAATCCTAAAAACGGGTTATGACGCCTCACCAGAATACCGAAAATCCCCACTCTATCCACGTGCTACCACACTGATTTCACACCTTCACGATCCTCTCTCTTCACCCTTCTCATTTCCTGTCTATGCCTTACTGCCAGTTAAAATTTTCTATTACAACGGGAACCCCGCCCTTAGGCGGGCTAAATACATGGGCCTTGCTAGGGGAATACCAGTTTGTGAAAAGGTATGCCTTCCCCCCTCCTTTTTGGCAGAATTTGCACAGACCTGCCCTACCATCCGCTGCTGGACTTGCAGAGAGTACACGCGTGAGTGTATGCCAAGAGCTCAGCAGATGCAAACATCCTAGTTGGTCACCATGGCAACAAAGTCCCTGTTGAGAGCTGTCAAGTCAACACCCCCCCCCCCACCACCACCAACGATCACTGTGTGAAAGCTGTGGAGACACATGTGGGACTTCTCTGCACCGAGTGCCACTTGTCCTTCTCATCTTCTCCCTGTTCACGGCCTACATCACCTGTCCGTGCCTCCAGGTTTTGTTTGACAGCATAGCCAGCACCGTTACTTCGAGACTTTGCATTCTGAAACAGGAGCAAAGACAGCAATGAGGATTATCTGGGACACACCTGTCCACTTTACAAAACATCTGAAAATATAATAGTATAGTTTTTTTTCAGTGCCACTTACATGTTAGGACTTTTGGTTTCTGTGAAGCGTCTTTGTTCACTCATTTTAATATGTAGACCACCCCCCCCAAACACACACACACACACACACACACACACAGGATCTGATGGAGCTCCATGATACCCCCACCCTCAACAAAGACTAAGTTTAGTTCCTGCCTACAACCCCCTCCCACCTCCTTATACTGGAAACAAAGAGGCTGGTGTTTGTGTATGAAGCCTTCACAGTCAACAAATTCTCTCTGGAATTTATTGTACATCTTAATGTTTCGTTTTTTCCAGACATCTATATGGGCTCAGTTTTTCATGGTAAAAAAGAACATAATTATAGTAAAACACAATCACAAATGTCAGAATCTGTCATTTAAAGACAATGCGGAATACAGTTGAACATCTTCCTGCTCTCACTGCAACATGACTTGTTTTCAGACTTCTGTGTATTCATAATTCATTAATCTCTTAAATAAAACTTGGACTGTATGTGCGTAAATAGATGAAAGCTCATTTTTGCTAAATGAATAAATAAATACTTCAAATAACCTCAGGTTTGTTCTTAAATTAATTGCCTCGAGTCCTCTAGGGTCAACACTGCACTGATGATAAAGCAACTCTTGGCTTAAAACAATTATTAGGGATGAAGCATGAATAATTTAAGGATTTTTCTGTGACCTGGTGGAGATGATCAAACTGACAGCCAGCTGTGAAATTGTTTTTAGTTTTCCAAGGAGACAACATGAAATAATGGCTTTTAGATTTCCATAATTAATGGCTAATGTGATACACTCTTGGTGGGTTTTTAGCTACTGGGATTAATTTCCCAGTATGCTAGGGGATGATCAACCCAAATATGAACATTAAGGATGACAAACTGTGTAACACTTGAGGATTATCAAGATTATTTTTGACTTTTAGTTTTTTTTTTTTCAGACATCTGAACAAGTGTGCTGCATTAACAATCTGTCTTATTTACATGATCTGGAAGTTGATCATGCAAAATGGAAAGGCCTGATGTTCCCCTTGAAACACAAACATCTGTGCTTCAGTATATTAGAAGAATGCAATTTTTCTGAGGATTAGGCTGTGGAAATATCCTTGATGTGATCTTGGAAAACAGAGAAGTCCATCCAGGGCAAAAATAGAGCTAGACAGATTTTTATCCCTACAGAATGAAATATGAATGATATAAAAGAAATGACCTTTATGTAATAATATAGAGTCCTGACCTATAGGGGCAAATTGTATAGTAACTGATGACTTATTCCTTTCTTCATCTGGAAAAACACTGGGGATTGATGAATCTGAACCTCAGAAGATCAAAAGAAAAGGGGTTTGAAGTACCCAGTGACCAACAAGACACAATAATCTCGCCTCTCATTGGGCTCCAGCCCATTTCTCCCACTGTTGTCCTGGGGTGACGTAAGATGTCACAGCAAACGGTACGGCTGAGTCAATGCACAGAAATAGATTTGCTCCTGGGCTGTTCTTAGTGCCATGCCCTGCAAGCCATGTGGCCAGCTTTCCTCTCCATTGTCGCCATGACAAAGGGGATGGACAGTGGTAGCCAAACTATTTTGGCAGTAATACTGGACTGCATTATAACATTATAATCCCGCCCCTTGTTTTTCATTGGTTCAGGCAAATGGGGGGGTGGGCTTGGACCACAAGGTGGGGAAAAAGGCAGCAGGGCTGTGAATGGGGTAGAGCGATGCAATGGTGCTACCCCTTCTCTATCCAAACACCACCCCCCACTATTACCACCCAGTGATGGCTGGGTGGCCAAAGTACAGTGGTCTTCTTCTCACAACCACACACATCACACTCTCCAAATGCATCTGGTGCAAGTCTGGGACATTAGACAGGTAAATCGGGCACACGCACGAGGTGGTCCTTTTACATAACTCAGCTTTAATTATATTTCCACGGTGTCAGGTGAAACCATGTCAGCCTTCATGTCCTCAAACGTGTCATAAATCAATATTGGCGGTAACCAGAATGAACATACATAATGGCTATAGAGAGATGCTTAAAGCCATGCTCTTTGCTGATTACTAGCTGTTCACATGGCCACATCCTTCAACTCACATTCCCTGGTAACTATAAATATTAGAGCTTGCCCCATATATGTAAATGACCTTTTTGGGTGGAGAGGGTGGAGATTAGCAGCATTAAAAAAATATCCATAAGAAACATAATTTTTTTTCCGTTGGCAGCAGCAATAGTTATATTTGTATTATGACCAGCCTAGCAGAAAGATTTACGGTATGTTGATACATAGAATCCTTTTGGCATTTAAGTCTAGTGTTAGTGAACAGAAAATAACCAATGTCTCTGTTTACTCTGGTGGTGTGGTGCCCTGTGTTTTTTCAACACCAGAAAACCTCCACAGAAATGTACTTCAAAGAAGATAAAGTAGAAAACAGACTGCCAAAGCAGCGGGAGTGGACAGTGGCAAAAAATACCACGAAGACCATCTTAAAAATCCCAAACTCAGTCAAGCCACCATTGATTTCTTGCTGAATTTTGACAAGCCCTATTTTTTTAAACTGTACACAGTATTTTTGTTCGGGGCAAGAGGACATTGCTTCAATCTGTGCCTTGCAGCCTTTAAATGCTAAATGTCACTACAGTTAAATTGTAGTCCTGATTTGTTTGACGGGTTACTCTGACCTGCTAAACTGAGATGTAGCCATCTGAAAAGAAAGCAAAATTGCCTTTTAAGAGTTCAGTTTTTCATGCCTCTTTGCTCCCAAACCTATATAGCCTAGGTTCGCCACTCAGGGGTACAACAGCAGGTACCTCCTCGGGACGTTAACCAGCAACCTTTCAGTTATTCTCTTATTCACTTTCAGGGGATGTTATTACTCATGAATCCTCTTAGTATTAGTTTAAATAATTCCTGGCCATGTTCTCTTGGGGCCAGCAGCGCCCCCATGTGGATGCTGCAAGAACAAGAGTCTTGTGACCACTGAGATCACAGGCAAGAAGATGAGAGGCAACTTGAGCAAGCCCAGCTGAGAGGCATGAGGCAGAAAGAGGCAGTGGCATGTGCTTCAGAGGTCAGTTGAGGAACACTGTCGTGCAAGACAAGACAGTGGAGCCTTTTCCCGATGCTTGTCTCCTGTTTGTCTTTTCTCAGATGACCACAAAACTTGTCTGGTCGTTCCCTGTCTGTGTCTCACTTTAGCAGCTTTGTGTTAATGGCTGTTGCCTGTATTATCTTATATTTTCTTATGTTTTACATATATAGTCCACCACCAGTTTTGCTTGGGACATTTAAGCACTCGGTTATTTTACTAGTAGAAAGTCAGTCAGTCAGTCAGTCATCTTCTATACCGCTCCATCCTGTTAAGGGTCGCAGGGAAGCCTGGAGCGCATCCCAGAACACATAGGGCGCAGGGCAGGGGACACCCAGGGTGGGGCGCCAACCCACCACAGGGCATACTGGTAGAAAGGATTCTTTTAAAAGATGATCTTATTTTCCCCCAGGTTAGTTAGCTTCACTGACAGACTGTTAACTCCACCTTGGTTTTAATACAGTGCAAGTCTTTGTGTGTGTGTGTGTGTGTGTGTGTGTGTGTGTGTGTAGAGTCATACTGTATATGATAAGTCTTTTAACATGTATTCCCATGCACATGCGTATCCATGCATGTACGCATATGTTTGTAAAACTGCATTTGTACATGGTAGCTATACGTGTACACGTGCGTGTGCGCCGACACATCCTTATTCTTTATCCATTTCATTTGCAAGCTCAGAACATGTGAAAAGCTGCACGTAAAATAGATTTCTGCAACAGGGAGGGAGATGTTGTCTTGTCCTCGGCCCCGACCCATCCATCCTCAGACCCACGTGGTCGCCTCTGGATGCTAAAGTATTGTTTACTGGCTGGGACGCCTGGTCTGGCGAGGCTCTCCATGACACTGATTTGACTTATTGTTCATGTTCCACACGCCGGCAAAGTGCCGCCCAAGGGGCAGACATGGCGTCTGGGAAGCCACGACCTTCCTTGAGAAACAAGACACGTTTCGGGGGTTAAAAATTGCCTCGACTTTTAAAAAATTAAATCTGTCACACGCAATAGTGAATGTCAAAACACATTACTGTACCGAATGCAATTTATTTTTATTTTACTTTCTAGCTATATATAATTGTTGTTGTTTAATGTTATTACTTTGCCACTTGTTTAAAATTGTGTGAAACACTTGTTGCACACGTGTGTGTGTGTGTGTGCACGTGTGCGTGACCATATATACATACATGTGATTTTTCAATCTATGTAGCTCCCTCTACCTACTTAAAGGCTCTTGACCTTAGACTGCCATTCAACAAAAGACCTTAGAGATTCAGTGCTGTGTTAAGTGGCAGGTGTAATATGAAATAAAAAGGGTGGAAAACAGAATGTATCTGGAAACATGAGGGACATCAGAATAGGTTGTGATTAAATGCACTAGACATGATTAAATGCACTAGACATGATGTGATGTCGGAACTGAAAGTCTAGCCTATGTAACATCATCACTGCTATTTAGTGGAACACAGTCTACATCTTGTATCCAGGTTACATTTATCTTCCAGGACAAAATGCTAACAGCTCTACATATACATTGTGTTCCTAGGAGTGAATTGAAGATGAGTCAGAATGGTAGTAAAATGTTCCCTTAAAAGAAGAAAAAGATGAAAAGATTATGAGCTGTCCCCCACAAAGTTAGAGGTATGGGGAGAGGTGCTATGAGAGGAAATTCCCCTTGCAGTTATAACCATGGAGGGGGGGGGGGGTTCTATGACAGGAGGCCCCGTTCGCAGTGAGAGGCATGGAGTAGTCTGTCATCCTCTTGTAAGAGGATGACAGACAAAACAGAGACAAATAACCTGGTATTTAAAAAATGAGCTCAGACTTTTCCCCCTCAAAGAAGGCAGGACTTGGTTGTATACCATAGCAACATTCACTGTCCTCAGTTAAAACCATATCATAGTTCTCCCAGAAATGGAAAACCAGGATGAAACGGGGGCTGATCACTGTTTTACAGATTTCAGTACCTAGTTGATGGACAGCTCCCCATTGAGATGTCAAGGCACGATTTGTTTTGCCTTTCAATTCCATTTCAGACAATGTGTTTGCTTAGTCTCTTGCACTGAAGACATGCAGCTGCTGCTGGTTGAGGTGAAGGTATCAAGCTGTCTGCACGGTAGAAGAAATAAAATGAAAATATTTAAAGTATCAGTCCCTATTTAAGACTTCAAAATATGGCTTCTTCTCTCAAATGCACTGATTATATCTCGCCTTTCACTCCACTGAATTGAGAAGGTTTCTTTTTAATTTAAATTTCCTTGCGGCCTTGAAGCCTAAGAAAATCTGAAAAAAAATGCAGACAAAAGAGCTATAAGCATGCTTTTCAATTCAGCACAAACGATGAAATCATCCACAATCAGTTACCATTTTTTTCGTTGTGGGAATATGGGGTTAAGACCATGAGGCTACATGTGAATCAAAAGATAAAAATCTTTGAATATGTGTTCCTGTTTCAACAATAAACAATCCATTGTGTTTTTCTGTTACATTTTAAAAGACCTGGAATGTTCTTTGGAAACATTAATGAAACACTGGGATGTTCAAGTACGATCACTCAGACCTCACAGTATACCACCCAAGCAACTACCAGAAGAAAAAGTGGGGGTAAACACACACAAAAGAATACTTCTTTGTAACGTGTAACAATTGCCCAGCACAACCTTAATGTTGTCATGACATCATTCTTTCACTCATTGCTATTGGTTGGTGATCCTCTGCAGGGCCGTGACATCACAGCCAATGTAATGCGCTGCATTCTGCACACCTAAACCATGAGGCGTATCTACACTTATCCGTCTCTGCTTAGAAACGACACTTCATCCTTCCCCAATTGTCACCGCAACCCACATACGCACATCAGGCAGAGCTTCAAACAAGCCATCTCCACACTTGATTAAACAAAGTCCAACACAGATGCTTGCAAATTTACTTCAACCAATTCCATTTAATTTTCTATGTATATGTTCAAACTATGAATTGGCAGCCTGGGTTTAATGCGTCCGCCTGCAAACATCTGCTTTTGCAAAAATCATCCGTCAAGCCCCAACTACATTGATAATTGACAGAGGAACTCCACTCTCTTATCTTTGCAGTATCTCGGGTTGATCTCAATGGTTGATTTGCATATAAATGGACAGTCCCATACTGATACTCTCTGCACAAGACTTTCTTTCCTTCAAACAGTCCCATTGGCGTGTTCCCTTGCCTTTGGCTGATCAAATGTGACACAGCTGAGAGAGAGGTTCCTGAAAGACAGATGTCAGAGGATACGTTGGGAATTGTGTTACTCATCAGCTGTTTTATCCCTTACAAAAGAGAGCAACCACACAAGAAATAAAAAGAACAGACCTCTCAGCTGACAAAGGCCTTTCTGTGATTTATTAGTATTCAGCAGAATAGCAGAGGGCACACCTGGAGCTAACCACTGGGTTATATTACACTACATTTATTTATCAAAATAATATGCGCTGCAGATATTCTTACCTGGGTTTTGTATGCCTGCTACAGGTGGACCCCTGTCAAACCTGATCAAATTTGGTCTTCTGTGAACCTGGTTTGATTCTGAAAAGGTGTGATGCCAGAAATATATATTGCCTAGAAAAAGCAATCATGTTCTGGCCTAAACCTTGGTGTTGTAAAAGTATTGTTTTTTCCCTCCCCAACAGTGATGTACATTTATTGGTGCAAATTCTCCAACGTGGATTTGGAAAGCCAGCCCTGGAGAACTATACTTACCTAACTATTCTCCTCTTCCTCCACATCCTCCTCCTCTTCAGTAACTGACATAGCATATAGCATTGCCTCTCACTCCTGGTGACCCCCCCCCCTCACTCAATGCACATAGTGTTCTGTTTTTCTTTTAACTGAGCTCAACATTCTTCTTATACTTCACTAGCTCACTGACTTCTGCCCGTCATTTGACCTGTCTCGATAAAGTTCTTATTTGAATGTTTGCTTGGATTAAAAAAAAAGCCAGGGGCATGAAACATATCTCCTCATTTTTTTTATTCTTAAGATAATAATTCAGTGCAAAATTAATTATGATATATTAATTATTTAATTACATAATAGATACCTTAATGGGACACAGTCTAAAAAAAACTGAACGATCAATTAATTCTCATTAAGGTGAATACTAATGTGTGCTATTTTAGGTACTGGAATGAACCACTGCAAGTAAAGGCAGCACATTATTAATTGTGCAAATGCACCCTATTTCTGAAGTCAGCGGCTTGTCACTTCGGGATGCTAAACATATGCAACATCCAATGACACCTCTTTAATTAGAAAGCTGATTTCATAAAAAAATAATACAATTCAATAAGATTCACTGCAACTAATGTTGGTCTCTATATACATTGAAAGACAGGGACAGTACTCGACATTGTCATTAGGTAATCTAATGATGCTGACACTCTTCACGCCAAATTATATACAGCAAAATCACTGGAGAACATTACTAAGGACATGAGCAGCCTTTAGACGTGACTTCCTTTAGCTAATGTGATCAAGGCTCCGCCCCCAACATGAGGCACCGCCCCCGGTTTCATGTTGGCTTGTTGTTTATGACACCAGTTGATTTTGCACCTGTGCCATTTGATTTAACATTTAAGGGTGATGTGCTCTTTGTCGCTTAGATGTTGCACTTCTTCACACATTGTGGTTCTGGAGTGCCTTCTGGAGGTTCCTATTTGGTGTTCCAGATCTTTTTCATCTTAGTTACCTTCCATGTAAACCATGTCCTGCTATGTCCACACCATGGCCTTCAGCCTGCCCTCCCCAAATCATTGTCCCATACAGCTTTAGCAGAAGTTAAGACTTTTCAGACGAAGACGTGCAGAACCTAAATGTCTATAAATCTTTTCTGGGACCCTAGAGGGTCGAACCCAAGCCCAGAAGAAGATTATTGATCTTCCATTTGGACAACATAATGAAAGAAGCAGGTGAGATGGCTTCCACAGGACTCTTTGGTAGGGGGGAGGGTCTGTGGAGTTTGACATTAAAAAACTGGTCTGGCATAGAGATGGTCCAAGATGCTTATCTGGCAGCTTTTGTTCGGTGAGTCTGGAGAGGCCTTTTTAAATGTGCATGAACGTGAACTGGTGAACATGGAATCTGCTCATACTAGCAAACATATCTTCCTTTTCTCCTGCCCCCCCCCCCCCTCCCTTTTGCACATCTGAATGTTCAGTCGTGGCGGAGCATACATATGCATGGCCTTTTCGCGCCATCTACAAAACAACACTTCTTTAATTTTCAGCCCATATTTCACACAGACACAAATTTCTCATCATTTCTGCTAAAGGAATGAGAAAACAACTTAAAACTAGAGTATTTTTTTTTCTTAAGTCTTTCAAAACTGTAGAACTTCTTTACACTTTATTTGCCAGTGCATTTACTTGACAGTTGTCAGGCATACAGTCTCTGTGCTTTGGTGGAATAATTTTCCATATTACATAACACACAGGCATAGCTCTTAATACTATCCAAATTTAAGCTGGACATCAGAGAGAAGAGGATCAGTCCCCTTTTAATTTTGTTCTTTTAACTGAATTGTTTAGATGCATTTGCATTGCACATGAGAGAAAAGCTAAAACATCTCAAAAAGACTGGGCTTCTGAGCACTGAGACCAGCTGGAGATGAAAGCCCCAACTTGACTCAAATTAGCTTCCACCGCAGACACACAATGTCAGGGGAAGCCTGCTCTACACAAGCTTTGAAGGTGAACCGTCTGTAACAAGAAAGCATGTGAACGTGTCACTAAAGACACGAAACATATTCACGTCGACTAGTCCACCACATCCACATTAAAATACTGTAAAGTAAAAAAAAAAAAACACATACTCCTCCTGCCAGCATTCGCTAAAACCAAGAGATGACTGGTGAAAACACACTCATGTACACATGCTACTAACAGAATTCATCATCTTGAACCTTGTCAGTTTTGGTGCATTGCTCATGAATAATTTATGGAGTGAATGGAGTGAGGTTGCAACACTGGTAACTCCTAACATCATAATTACTATGGAGAGCAGCTCCTCTCCTTCTCCACATTAAGGAAATGCAATGCTGATAGCTCCTGTCATAGCTACTGCAGAAGCACGCATGATGTTGTTTCCAAGACAAAGGAAAGCATTGCACACATTAAAAATGACGTTAACTGATCAAACTAAATCACTTCTCGCTGCCGTGTGTGTACATTGTTATTCCACAGGAGACTTGTTTTTAATTGGCTCTGGTGATGGCAGGTAAGTGTGCTCATTTAACAAAAGTCCAGGCAGCCATTAGCTGTCACCAATCAAAAATTAAGATGATGGGGGGGGGGGGGGATTTATCACGTCCGGTGAATTGATGCAAAAGGTCCATGGTGGGAAACTGGGGGCTCCATGGGTAGAGCAGACGGC